>CAJDSM010020322.1:0-15358 GCA_903981925.1 Ostrea lurida
GTAAGTGCTGTATCTCAATTGTACCTCAACACATGAAGTTCAATTTTTTTGGAAAACAGTTACTGTAAAACGAGAATATTAAGTGCACTGTTTATTTTAGTGCCTTTAATGCAGACACACGATTGCGCTGAATTAAATTGTGCACTAAAATGTTTTCATTGACATTAAATTGTCATTAAATTATTGACCAGGTGGTTTTGTTTCGTTAAAATAATTTTGCGCCAAAAGGTTGTCATTGCTGATTGCGCTAAAATATGTTGGAGCCAAATATTCTCATTTTACAGTATAACAAAAGCATGTGAAATCAATTATCAAACAAGATGTGTTTGTGAACACTGATACCCAGATTGCCACATGCCACGTGAAACGGGCTTGCATAAAAGATTATGCATGTGAACATATGAAAAATCTATCACTTACCAATCAAAGATTATGGCCAATGTTTAAGTGTTTTCAGAAAGTAAGTCAAAACTGCAATGTCAAGCGTCGGTGGGTCAACAAATGTTTTGGTGCATAGAACAGGGCTTGTCATTAAAGAACAACACATGCTAATATGAAGTACCACACATGCCATTCAAAAGTTATGGCCAATGTTTAAGTTTTTTGAAAAGTAAGTCAAACTGCAAATGTCAAGGTCAGGAGGTCACAAATGTTTTGGTGCCAGTAGAAAAGGGCTTGTTCATAAAGAACACACATGTGTAATATAAAAGTCCACACATGCCATTCAAAAGTTATGTAGGCCAGTGTTTTTAAAGTTTGTGAAAAGAAAATCAAACTTCAAGTTCAAGGGCAGGAAGTCAAAAATTTTGGTACCAGTAGAAAGAGCTTGTCATAAGGAACACACATGTGAAATAAGACAGTCTCATCACTTGCCATTCAAAATTTATGGCCATTGTTAAAGTTTTTGTGAACAAATAGACAAACAGACCAAAAACTATGTGCCCCCAAATCAAAGAGTCCGGGGGCATAAAAATATCAATATCTACTTGATACATGTGCATTTGTGTTGAAGATATTTATTTGTTAAACATTCCATTGGGATTTTTTTTTCTCATATTGCGACCTCACCAGTTTAAGTCCCCGACCTAGTATGCTTAACGCTATTGTCATAGTAGTGGGTTTTAACACCATTTAACTTGCTAAAGCCTGCTGCGACACACTTCTATTTTTAAAATTAAATCTGACAGATTTCCCATTCTCACTTGCGGAGGAGCAATCATTGTTTGACACTTCCATGGCACAAGCAGGACTTTAACTACAACCTTCCGGTTACGAAGCAAATATTCTGCCACTGAGCTACCACGATCTATATCGTGAAGTATAAGTATACTAGAGTCAATATACGATTACCAAGAAAATGGCAAATGGATGCAATTCAAATCACAATTTTTGCACTACAATCAAATTTCTCATGAAAATGACAAGATATGTATGTGTTAGAACAGTATTGCCCGTATTATGATTAGGAAAATACGTACTTTGAACGAAGTTGTCGGACTTCTTCCGTTTCCTCTACATCTGGGGGAGCCATGGTAATTCTAGTTTCCTCCGGAACAACTCGCTGCTCTGAAACCGCCGTTATTTCTACTGAAGAAGCCCGCTGCATGGCAATGTTAATGGCTTTGGTTTCTGATTCCATCATCTAAAAGTGCAACAGTTTACAAGGTACTGATAACATGATCTGCATGAAGATCAATAGTAATGTAGTAATTTTTACAAGAACGTTATCTGTAAAGAATTATTAATGTTAGAAGTATAACAAAATTAATTCATACTCCACATCTTACCTTGGACTGAAGTGACGTGTGCGTATGATAGAGAATTTTATACTGCTGTTGTAAAGAATTCAGCTCATATTCCTTTTCTCTCAACGATTTCGAAAGGTTTCCAAGCTGAACATTAAGGTAGCTTCTATCCTCAGCCAACTGGGTCACCTAGGTTATCAATAGAATTCAAATGAATTTATGTCTATGTCCATCGTCTGCATAGTTAGAACATGCTCAAATAGAAAGTGTAGTGCCAAGTTTGATACATGTAATTCACATCTTTAACAAACCTTACCTGCATGGCCATTTGCTGGCATCTTGCATCTCTTTGTTGAAGTCGATGAGCCATTTGGTTCAGTTCTATTTGTATTTTGTTTTTCTGGTCCATTGCTGTTGAAAACTGTGCTTGAAGTCGTTGATAATCTGCATGAAAATTGTCCATCTGTATCTGTCCACCATGTGAAATACCTAACTGAGCCCTCAACGTTTCATTATCAAATTGTAGCTGCTGTATCTGTCCCTCAGTGGCCAGCAATTCATGACTAATGTTAGAGTTCTTCTGAGCCAGATCTTCACATTTCTTCTCTAGCTGTTTTGTGTTACTCAGCAATGTCTCCTTCTCTCTTGTTGTGTGCTCTCTCTCTTCCTTAATGTTATGCATGCATCATGGTTTCGTGCTTTTTAGATCCTTGTGAAATTCTACTCATTTTCTTCACCATCTCACTGTTATCTGTAACAACTTATGATACTTCTGCTTAGAGAATCATACTCTTTTTTTACCTCATTAAACACCTGACTTTGAACTCTCATTGCCCTACTTCTCCCTTCAATTCGTCATTTTCCGTTGACAGTATATTAAGAGTCTTCCATCAGAGATTCATACTGTTCTTGCTTCTTCTTCCAGCTCCTTCTCTCACTTGCTTGGCGCTGATCAGTTATGTACAAACATCCTCCTTCCTTTCCAAAGACTCAATATGTATTGTTGATAGCTGAGATTTTAAATGATCATTTTCCGTTTGACTTGCTTCAAGTTGATTTTTTTAATACTTTCACTGCATCATCATCTGGTATCCTGACATTTGATGCACCACTTTTTCTCATGGACTCAACTTCTTCTCTCAAGTTTTGATATTCATGCTGAAGGTTGTCGAACAAAAGTGCCTTGTATTTGACACATTTCCACTTCTCAGCTTCTCATTTCGGACATTGTCTCATTCAGCTCTTCTTTGATAAGCTCTAACTCTTCTTCAAGTTCTCGTATCTTATTTGATGATTCTGCACCAGCACAGTATCCACAGAAGTGCTTTTATCTCCTTTTAGACTTCTAATTCTGTCTTCAGTTTATCATTTCCTCTTGAATTAGTTCCGGCTGTTCAGTTTTATCCCTGATGAAATTCAATTCCTTCATCAATCGTTCATTCTCTACTGTTGATTGGTGGAGTTCTTCTCTTAACAATCTAGTGTGGTCTTCTACTCCCTTAAGGGATTTTCTGTATCAGTATCATTTGAAGATTTAGATGTTGAAGATCCTCAATACTTTCTAGTTAAGCAGTATACTCTTTTTGCAAGCTATCAAACATGGAAGCTTTGACAGTAGCTATGCCGAGTTCCCCTCTAAGCTGTCCATTTCTGTTGCAGTCTCATTTAATTCCTCTCGGAAGGAATCTACTTTGATCCTCTAGGTCTTTATTCATTTCTATTTTTTTGTCCAGCTCTTGTTTCAATGAAACTAAATCTTCATTCAAAGGATGTTGTGAGGAGTTATTTTGATTTTGTCTCATTTCTTCCAGTTCTAGATGAATCTTCTCTTTTTCTTTTGTGATTGAATTTAACTCCGAGTTCTTCCTATCAAGCTCTGATCTCACTTCTTTCAAGCTCCTCCTCCAAAGATTCAACTTCTTCAACTCTCCATTCAATCGCCCCATTTTTTTCTTTTAGTCCTTTGTTTTCATTTAAAACTTCCTACAACTTCAAATTAAGTGACTCGTACTAATTTTTTAAAGCATTCTTTTCTGCCTTGATTTGAGAAACATTTTCTTTGAATCCATCAATTTCTTCCTGCATTTGTTCATGTTCATTTTCAAAATCATTTACGTTTTCTAAAAGGCTTTTAATGTTTGTCTCACTTTCATGTGAAGTTCTCTTCTTATGTTCTAGTTTAGAATTTGTTTCTTTCAGTCTATCAACAATATCCTTAAAACTTTTATTTTCAGACTCCAGTGAATCACAGAGCATCACACTGTCTTCCAATTTCCTCTCAAGTTCTACTTGATTTCGCTCTGCAGCTACTAAAAATTTCAAATCACTCATTGCATGCACTGTATTTTCATATTAAGAAATCTTCTCTCGAAGCTCCGTTTTTCTAGAATCATTGATTTCCTCTTTACTTAATAAACATGTTATCTGATTTTGTAGCTCAGATTTCATTTCTATCATTGTTTTTAGTTCACTCTTTTTCTTTTGGAACCTCTGATCAGTTTGTCGTAAGTCATCTTTCAACAGTTCTATCTTACTGGGTAACCGTTTTTCAATTCCCATTTGTTTTCCTATTGTGACCTACAACATGCTCTGATTTCTTTTAGTTTCTCCATTTGCGAGACATANCAGTTTCTCCATTTCTGAGACATACCACTGGTTATTCTCCACTTCTTTCCTGCGTGTTTCATACAGTTCTTGAATTCGGAATGCAAGTTCTTCTTTAAGAGAATGATTAGCAGCATTGTCTTCTTTGGAGATTTGTGCAGAGCTTTCTTTCAAAGTATTGACATCCTCTTGAAGTTTATCAAACTTTGTTTTGAATGTTTTCAAGTTCACCAACATCTCACATTTTCTTTCTGATGATTTCAGTTTGCTATTTAATTGCTCATACGCTTCTTCCATTGACGTGAGTTTTTCTTTTGTGGTTTGCAGCTCTGTTTCATCACAACTATCATTTGCTGAGGACTGTATTAAATGTTCTTCCTTTAGTTAATTTCTTTCTGGAAATTCAGTTGAAAGTTGATGAGCTGATGATGCAGTGAACGTTTCTTGTGAATCAGTGGAGAGACGTTCAATATCAGATTTTAAAACCCTGCTTTCAGTCTTGAGTGTGCCATTCTCATCTAAAAGACTCGTGTACCTCTGCTCATGTTCAACCAAGCTCTCTTCTAATTTTCTACATCTAGCATTTGATGTATCATAGTCACTTCTCAATGCATCGTTTTCTTTTGTAAGATTTTCAACTGCTAACTGTAGATATGAAAAGGAGGAATACATTGCTTTCTCCAGTTCTGTCATTTCTCCAATGGCAGAGTTTAAATGTGCAATCTGAGTGAGTAGATCCTGGTTGTTATCTTTCATTTCTTCAGTTGCTGTGACATGACTGAATTCTCATCTTCGACTACATCATATTTGTGTTTTAGAGTCTGTAGTCTCTCTCGTTCGTCTTCAATCATCTTTTCCTTTCACTGATTTTTTGTTCTAGTTCTTTTCTGCTGTAAGGCTCCTGCATTATTTATCTGTTGCCGTAATGAAGTCAACTGGCTGCTTACAGAATTCTGTAAGGCCATCAGAATACCTTCAATGCTTTCCACATTACATTCATCTTCCGTCACCTCACGATAACAGCCTTTCACGGTATGTATTACTGAAGACAGCTGGCCCTCTTCTTCCGATAACAAATTTGTAAGAGACAGAATTCTATCATTCTGTACCTCCAATTCCTTGCTAAATGACTGAAGGGGTTCCTCTAGTTGTCCCTTCTCAAGCTCAGCTGAATGAAGATTTTCATGAAGACTGTTCACCATTTAACCTTTAGAGCGAACTTCCTGCTGTAGTGATTGTAATAAACTGTCAAATTCATTACTTTTTCGATCAAATTCTTTACTAACTACTAACAAAAAAGTTGATGCTGCAGGGTTTATAACGAATCTCGTTTAAAGTCATCATTTCGCAATTCTACGGTCCTATAATGACCTTGTTTGCGATTACAAATTATCACTAAGTCATATGTTGACTGATTTGTTTCATACCTTTCGTTAGAACTGTCATTTCCTACTAGATTTGACTACGGATAATCCCGTTTACTTTATTTCGACTAAGGGCTCACGGCGGTGTTGACCGGTCAGCAGAGGATGCTACCCTCCATGGCACCTGATCCTACCTTCGCTTTTGTCGGAGTCCGTGTTGCCTACTCGATTTTGTAATGTTTTTTTGGATTATGATTACGTTTGACAATGTTTAACTTCGCCTTTTTGTATTCTTCAATTGCGTTATCCTTTTCTGCCAGTTGCATGTCCAAGTCTTTTACTTTTTGAGACAACTCAGTAATCACACTGTCTTTTTCAATATTTTGCACCAGTTGTTTCAACTGACTATCCATATCATTAATCATCTGATCTTTGACATCAATATCCTTGGCTTTCTGGTCAAATTGAGCTTGTAAATTTACACATTCTTCTAATTTGTCTTGCAGCAGTATTTGCGTCTTTTGTCCTTCTAGTGTGGCCATCTGGATTTCAGATTTCTGAGATTTGGCTTTAATAATATTTTCCGTCAGTCTCTCTGTTTCCATGTGATGTTTCCCATTTAAAGTTCTGTTTGAGGTCTCTAAATCATTAACAGTATTTTCACTTTCATTCATTTTTGTGCTCAATGAACTCAACTCGCTCACTCGATTATCAAGTTCTTCCTGAATTACAACAATCTCTTTCTCCCTTTTCAATAACAAGTCCTCACATTCATCTCGTATTAGACATATACGTACCAAAGTCCGTACCATCTATCCTTCTGTGTTTCGTAAACCGTAAGTGATCAATGAACTAGATAGGTTACATTAGGAATATGTTCTGGTTCCAGCCGACAAAGATTGTAACAATATTGTTTTTGTCTGTAAGGCTCATTACTACAACTGCATTTTAAACGAACTTGGTATTAACTCCACATTTGGTAATAGTACTTACACTCCTACTGCCATTTCAAATGACGAAATTCTTCATAATCATGCTTCAGTTTTAAAAACATTTAATATCCCAGTCAATGGGACGGAAGAATATGAACTACCGTACCTATACTGGATTTCAAAACTTCATAAAAACCCCTTACAAACAAAGATATATTGCTGGATCTAGTAAATGTTCCAGCAAGCCCCTTTCTTTACTCCTCACCAAAATTTTGACAGCTGTTAAGGAGCAACTTCATAAGTATTGTGAAACTACATATGCCAGAATTGGTGTAAATTAAATGTGGATTCTAAAAAACTCTAAAGAACTTCTAGTGAATTTGAAATCCAGAACCTTTCACATATAACAACATAAAAATATGACTTCTCACACTTTACACGACCATCCGCACGATAAAATTAAAGACGAGGCTTTGTAACATTATAGACAGTTGCTTCTTTAACAAAAATGGAAAAAGGAAATTTCTTATCTAGTGATCAACCATTCAAAAAAATTATTTGTTAAACTCCACTCCGATTCTACACACAAGTACTCTGAAGTTGATATTAAAGCAATGCTGGAGTTCCTCATTGACAATATCTTTGTAGTTTTTGGCATCAGGTCTTCCAAAAGTCTGTTGAATTCAATGGGGCACTAATTGTGCTCCTCTATTAGCTAACCTATTTTTATATTATGATGAAGCAGAATCATTCAAAAGCTTCTACATGAAAAGAAGAAATCTCTAGCGGTGATTTTATTCAAACATTTCGATATATTGACGATGTTTTATCTATCAATGATAATGATTTTTATTCAGTATGTCGATTCAATATACACCAACGAACTAGAAATAAAGGACAACCACAGAGTCTTCCATGATCTGTACGTACTGGGATATTTTATTGAACATTGCATTAACGGCAAACTAACAATCAACTTTATGAAACTGGACGATTGCAGCTTCTCCATCGTCAACTTCCCATTTTATGTGGCAATATTCCATCATCACCTGCATATGGTGTTATGTCTCTCAACTTATTCGATACGCAAGAGCTGTTCTGCGTATGATCAGTTTTTGAATCGAGGCAAGCTACTTACAGACAAGTTGTTGTTGCAGGGGTTTCAAACAGTCACGTTTAAAGCAGCATTTCATAAATTATTGGTCGTTATAACAAGTTAGTTTAATATGACCTACCATTGAGTCAAATGCTGTCTATGTGTTTCATAGCCATAGTTAGCCGTTGTTCACACACTGATTTCGACTACGGACTGTTCGTTTGCCTGATCGAGACTATGGGCTCACGGCGGGTGTGAACGGTCGGCGGGGGATGCTTGCTCCTCCTGGTCACCTGGTCCCACCTGGTGTGTCCAGGGTCCTGTGATTGCCCAAACTCTTGTTTTTGTATTCTATTTAGGACTTACGAGATTGATCACTGTTCGTTATCTTTGCTTTACATTCAGCAGATTTTGACTTACACCATCAGCTATTTCCCTTCTAAGATATGAACTTATGATTGGTACGCCAATATATTCTGCTCAAGCTCACAAACTAAAATACTTTCTTTCTCATCAGTATGCGCATCTGTTTTGATGTCATTTGGATCATTTTCCAAATTTTCTTTCTTCTTCAGTTCAGCTCTTAAAGACTTGATTTGGGATTCCAGTTCTTCCTTTGCGCTTGTAGATTGTTGGAGTCGGAATTCTAATTTCTTTGCTGTTGCTAATGCTTTGCGGAAATTTAAATCTTTGTCGTCATACTGTTTTTTCAGCTCTTGATATTCATGTTCCTGCTTTGCACATGTTTCCTTCAACGGGTCTTTTATTTTATTTGCCTGGTCAAGTTGATTAAGGCGTTCCTTGCATGTTCTCTAAAAGTGATGCCATTTTTACATCTTTCTCTTTAAGTTTCTTTAGCATCATTTCCTCACCAGAGTTTTTATTGTCGATCAAGTTTGACAGGATATGTTCTTTCTCTTCCATTGAACTGGCCAGTTCATCAGAAGCTAATTTTAATTTCTACAATTCTTCAATCTCTTTTTCAAGGTCAGTTGTCCTCTGTTTTTCTTAATGAAGTACATAAGCTATACACTGAATTTTACTTTCAAGTGATTGAGTTTTCTTCTGTTCTAGGTGTACTTCAGTTGAGAGTTTCTCACATTTTAATGACAAAGAGTTTTCACTTTCCTGAAATTTCTCTCGATCAATTTCAAGTACTCTGGCTGATTCAGAACACTGTTTATGAAGATGAGAAACCTGTAACTGATATTGTTCACATTCAGCTTTTTAAGTCTTTCTCTGATACTTCCAGTACACGGATCTGTTTTTGTAGATTCACAATGGTTGTCCTCGATGATTCACTTTCCTCTCTCTACACTCCAGATGACTGTTCTTGTTCAGCTGACAAAGCTTGAACTATTCCATTTAGCTTCTCTACAGATTCTTCTGTGTTCTTTAGTTTTGACTTCACCAGATCTAGTTCTTCTATTCTTTCAGACAAAGACCTCTGAGGTTGGAAATTCTCAGCCGACAATTCCTCCACATTCTGTTGAGCTTCTGTCAGTCTGTCCATTACCATTTGTTTCTGACTATCATCTTAACCTTGGCCTTTCCTTGCTTGTTCCATATCATTCTCAAGTTGACTGCATTGGTCCATAAGCTGTTGCTTAGAGAGTTCTAGTTGAATTACTTTCCCACTGAGTTGGTCTGTCATTTCATTTGCCTACAAATAGAGAATAACATTTAAGCAACACTAAAAATAATGTATGATAAAATATAGAATATGTATTTTGCCAGTTACAACACATTCAAGAAGAATTCATTGTGGATATACCTTACCGAATATTTAATTCAAAGATTAAAAAAAAACTTTTAAAAATATTGATAAATATTGATTCAATTTTACATGCTGATACACGTGTGATACAATATAACGTTATAATATATTTACCGTAGTATATATATGCATGTATAATACTAAATGTAATCTTGGAATACCTTTTCCGATTAGATATTAAAAGTTCTGAATACATAATAAATAAGAGTACAAAGCAGTATTTTTTTCTACTTTATGTACTATTTACCAAAGGTTTACGGGACAATAACAATTTATACAGCTAGAAAACTGCTATGGCCAGCAAGGGCCCTGGCGAGGGTTATCAAAGGACAGCGACATCTGTTTGATCCAGAAATGTAATAGTTTTTTACTGTATGTTGTAAATCATATTAAATTTGTGAATTATAACATCCATACTAATTAACACACTGAATAAGCATTTCTAGAAGAAATATTATTTGAATAGAAACTCTCAAGATAATGTTGTTGACTCTCGCGATCTGAACAAACCTCAGGTAAATCAATGTATGTGAGAATGATTACTGTAACTTGAAATTAAGCAATAATTATCAATGTGTTAATATGTGTGCCTAGAGGAGCAGATAGAATATATAATATATAATTAGTTATTTAGTATATTATATTTTATAAGGGTTTTCATATAGATATATATATATAGTATGATGCTATTGTTATATTATTACTTAGTATAAGATCATTTCGTTTATATTACCTATGATATTTATATTTTATCTTTTTTATTTTTGTCTTTTATACATAATTTAACAACACAATACATTTTTACATACCCTTTTACTACACACTTCTCATGATCTGGTGAATGAAAGAATAATATTATTTATATAAACTTGTGCACTCTTCATTGTGGAGTAAATTTGATTTCAATAGTAAACTGTACGAATTAGAAACTTTTTGAGAGTGTTATCGCATACATTCTTGGAGTTAGATCGCATCACAGGAAAGGAAATGTTGTCGAGCCAGACGAAGCAGACAGACCCAGAAGTTATCCTCTTACTAACCTCTTATTGTGCATAAGATTACAAACTGTACAATAATGTACAATAAAAACGTTTTGAGTTATCGCAAGAAAATATTGACGGACAGACAAACGGACGGACGGAACCCAGAATGTATACACTTCTGCCTCTTATGGTAGAGTACAGTTGTGCAAAGTTTCAAAACTGTACGATAAAAACTATTTGAGTTATTGCACTACTTCTTAAGTTATCGCCTTACAAGGAAAATGTTGTCGGACAAGCAAGGACAGACAGACGGAACACATAATTTATACACTTCTGCCTCTAATGGTAGAGTACAATTGTGCAAAATTTCAAAACTGTACGATAAAAACTTTTTTGAGTTATCGCATCACATCTTGAGTTATCGTATCACAACGAAAATGTTCAGAGACAGAAGAACGGATGGACAGACGGTACCCATAATTTATACACGTTTGCCTCTAGTGGTTGAGTATCATTGTGCAAAGTTTCAAAACTGTACGATAAAACCTGTTTGAGTTATCGCATCACAACGAAATTGTTGACGGACAGACATACGGACAGACAGACGGACGGACAATGTGATTAATACAGGGCAAGCGCATTTCATGCGGGGCGTTTTTTTTATTCAACAAAATTAAATTTAGAGAATTCTTCAACTGAAACAAAAACCACCTTTAGCATATTATTTATGCTAAAGTCATAAAAACGATTCCTTTAACATACTCCTTTCCTTCTTGAAAAAAAACACAACCCAAACAAATCGTAGACCTAATAAATCACAGAAATAAATCAATTTTTTTAATAATTGACTTCAACATCTCCCAACCAGTTAGAATGTATAGGAATAAGTAATTATTAGTACCAAGGCATCCTGGCATGCAGCATGTATACATGTCACTGAAGAGGCAGTTAGTAAGAAATGAACAGAAACTGGCTATGGAGAGTCTATAAAGCATAGCTACTAATCACAAAACCGAAAAGATAGTGTTAGCACAAGACTCTATATAGCATAGCTACTAATCACAGCACCGATAAGTTAGTGTTAGCACAATTCTACAGAATATCTTACATCATGAGTTGTCTCGGATGTTTTCTTTTTTTCTGTTGGTCTGGAAGAAGGCGCAGTACCTAGCAACTTTTCTGATGCTATTTTTTATGATAGGCTCAACTACAGCACCAGACACTTCAAATTCTTCTTTGTCATTTAAATTCAGAACTTCGATCTCTTTTTTTCAGCATAGAGCATGTATTTTGCAACAGCAATACTTGCTGCTCTTTTTTCTCCTAGAGCACAGAGAAGGTGTTGCTTTTTGAGTTAAGTTTCGAATTAATAGTATGTGCAATTACTACAGTATGATATGCAATGTTGTTTTATGTTATGTAATGTCAATGCTATGTTATGTAATGAAAATGTGATTGACAGTGTATTTATTGGTTTTGTTGTGAAATGACTGTCATATCCAGTAATGATAAAGTTATATTGCTTAATGTTTGAATTATTTTGTGTGTTGACTAGGTGACTGATTTATGTAATGACTAACTTAAGTTGTTTTATGAATGAGCTATATTGTTTAATGACTATGCTATGTTTTGTGATGGCTACGCTGTGCTGTGTTCTGCAGATTAATAATAACCAGTACGTCAACCCGTGGACCTTGCAATATGGCGAAATTTATAGTTTGTCCCTCTTTGAAAACAAGATTTACCATTTTAGTAATACATTTATCATTAAGAAATTATATGCCACAACAAATGTATCAGAAATCTTATCCCTACACAGTTGCGTTGTGGTTTGTATGTATCAAATTAAAAAGGTGTTGAAACTCGTAATCTTGAGGGAAAAAATCAATCTTCAACATATTTCTCTAATCAAGATATATCACTTCCTAATGTGTTTCACAAAAGTTTCAATTCCTGGATTGCTTTAATTATTTAAATCATTTACATATCTAATTTTTACCCTGGGTAATGTGTACGAAATATATGCTAAATACACAAAACACAAATAACCCACATCTTGATGTTTTGCTACTAAACGCACATCCACACTATTTCTCTTCTGCTTTGGATTTCTTTTGAACTAATTTAGTCATTTAAATTGAATTTTAGCCTTCCTTTGCGGACTAAATTGACTAAAGCTTACATCCGAAAAGATGCATATAACTCGCATTAGAACGTTTGTTGGAGACTAAATAACAGCTTGTAATAATCCCATTGGTGACCTGTTATTGATAACATAACGATATGTATAATAATAATTTATATTTATATATAATTCATTTTGTAGAAAATAACGATTTATACATTTTCATCGCAAATTCCCTCATACTCAAAGGTCGATGTCCATTGAGGGTTTGGTTTGGTGTCATTCCAAGCTAAGCACATTGTATTTTTGCAAGTGTACACAAACGACATTTTGTTTACATAAACTAGTGTCTGTTGTAAACACACACATATTCTGTTCAGTTGTTGAGGGGTATCGCAGAGGCATATGTACTGTATATAGATAAAAGTCGTAAGGCACACCCATAATGTTTAATATCAAACCAAAGATAACTATACACTATTATCAAGCACATTCGCTGTTAAGGACAGTGCTCGTACAGCAACATTGATTCAACAACCAACCCCCCCCCCACTAAACACGTTAAAAATGTTTATTAGTATGTATTCAGTTATATGAAATATGCACCAAACAGCACATTTCAATGGACCCAAATCCGCACTAAACAAAGATATGACTGTTTATTCAGCTATTATTTACACAATCATCGCGATATCAACGTTATCTTTGTTCTAGTGGTGAAATGAATTCGTGAATCATTTCTAGTTTGCTTGTAAACTATGCAAATGCAAGAAGTATTATTTCAAATTAAGCATCCATGATTTATTTAATCACACATTAGACACAAACATGCTATTGCGTAGTAGTGTAAACATGCCAAAATAAAACCAATACACGACCATCACTCATATCATGTACTTTTTTATTTTTTTTTTATTTATTTTTTTTTAGAAACTGTCACTCTCTTTCTTCCACTTACAAGTACACCAACTTATATGTCTATATAAGGAAAATAAGCCAGCAAGTCCAAAGAAGTTGTTCCTAATCCGTTTGTTTCTATGAAATATGTAACAAGCAGAAAGAAAATCGTATATAACAGGGTGATGGGCTAGTGTTACTTGCAAAGTCTCATAGTAAAACATAAACATTATTTACGTGCACGGGTAAATGTACAGCCCATGCATATGATCCAGATTGTTAGTCACAGGAGACGGGAACGGTATCTTATTTGAGATAACATAAGTAGGTAGATCGTCGACTGGTTTAGAGCTAAACAAACAGATACGCCGAGTCATTCACGATTGATTCAGGTAAGTTGAACATTGTTTAATGAGTTTCATATATTCATGTATGAATCAATAACTAGACAGTTCTGCTAATGCAGCTGGTTTCACTTTGTTCCTACTTACTTTTTCAACAATATAGAATAGCCCGTGATTGTGACTATTCCGCAAGTGATGCGTGCCTCTCGTAGGTGTATGATTCTACCTTTGGTGTAACCTGGGATCTGGGTTTACCCCATATTTAATTTTTTAACCTTTATAAAAGTCAAGTAATTCATCACTCTTCGTTATCTTATTTTGTCAACTGTTAAAATACGAACAATACAGTGTTTAAATCATCACCTCAATTGAGGTGTTATTCAATGAACACAGTATTTCAATTGAAATGGACAAAACAAGGATTTGAAATGAGTCTAAATAAATTGGACATTTTCAAAATCATTCCATGGGTTCAAATACTCGTAGTTTGGCCGTCCAACTAAATCTCCTTGATTTTAATATTCATTATTATTATGTTAGTATGTATGCTCTTAACAAAATGCTAGATTAAGAATCCGTTGTTGAACTCAAGAAATTAATTTTGATGTTACAGTTGGTTGATAGTTTGTTAAACAAATAGATACCTCTCCAATCACTTTCAACTACGACTAGCTATTTCCAACTTAAATACATCGGTAGAATTATAAGCTTCATAGCCGATGATACGTGTCGAACAATCATCAGGTCACTTGTAATGTCTCGCCTTGACAACGGAAATGCACTCCTCTACTCTGTTAAAACAGCGTATTTAACAAAGATGCAAAATGTACAGAACACTGCTGCTCGATTAGTGACTCGCTCTTCCAAACACGACATATCACCCCCATTCTAATTTTCTACTTGGGTACCTGTTACTTTTCCGATAGTTCTAGTTTACAATCCCGTGAATATCTTTTCAAAAGGCTTGCTGCGTGGCCTATTTGCAGTGTAGCTCCAGGACTTTGGGTCAATATCTAACCATCCATACAAGGTCACTGCGATCAGATGATTCGGTTTTGTTAAATATACTAATTGTACGGACAAAAATGTATGGTGACAGACACTTTGATGCCTCATCAACAAGATTGTGAAACAGTCTTCTAAAACACTTTCGGTTGGAAACATCAATCTGTGTTTTTAAAAGGAATTTAAAGACATACCTTTTTAAATGTGCCCTTAACCTATGAACACTGTGTTGAAATTGACTCTCATATGATTATTATAACTAACTTTTTTATTATCATAATATGATTGACTACAAAAAAGAAAAACAAAACAAAACGAAAAAGAAAAGCATTTTATATCATACACAGAAGACAAAATGTTGAGGTTTTATGGATTTTTCGATTGTTGTTTACTTGTAGTTAACTGTCATTGTCACTGATTGTTTTGTTTTACATATATTTTTAAATAAATTCGGACTTTTATGTCAAGGGTCTAAGGGGATACCGC
>CAJDSM010020323.1:4663-17146 GCA_903981925.1 Ostrea lurida
GTTACACGAGGCTTCGAGAATAATTGAAATAAAATGGAGTGTGCGACAACAAATAAAGCAGATAAGCCTACTGTAGATTAGCTGTGCATGCTGATTGGAATACTTTCAAGAAAGTCCTTTTGGATAGCGACTGATTGAATCGCAGCAATAATAATCGTCCATTTATTAATTCCTCTGAGAAATAGGAGTGCTTGCAGAAAATGTAAATTCATTTCGTAAATATGCTTATGTATTATCTCCGCACAGTACCTCGAATATATGTCTCTTCATACCTGTGAGTGGTGCCATAGTTCTGTAAACTAATCTACTTATAATGTTATAACAATGTAAGATTGATAAATTTTCATTACAAGCAAGATTGTGATCATAATACAATGAGAGTGTTGTGCGGAAATTAATATAAATCTCCCGTACTGCCACTTGAAGCTACAATATGACCATAAGCATCAAGATACATTATCCGAGTTACATTCGTGAGCGATTTTAATCTCGGTGGTCACAACAACACGGACCTCCGACTCAAAGCGAAGGCAGGATCAGGTTGGCCAGGAGAGTAAGCATCTCAAATCAATTAGTACGCGCTATCGATCATCGTGCGCACAGCAAGTGCCTTAGTGATGCAATAAAGTAACTCAGAGATATCTGAATTATCGTAGTCGTGATAATGAGTGAGTTGACTAGCTAAGTAGATGAGAGAGTGCAGTCAAAGATGACATCATATAATATTAATCACCTTTATTCGCAAACAGAGGTCACTTAGTAGGCGACCAGTATAATGTCATCTTACCAAACTGAATATATATATAATACTTCAACATTCCTGTCCCGCCTGTATAACCTGGTCTCAGCACTCTCAATTTCTCTATATATAATAGTATAGATATACCGTAGGCTCATAATCCAAAAAACATCGAATAATTCACGTAAATAGTGTAAAGTGGCGTCACGAGTATTATTTGTCCTGATAGTCTATATATAAGTAGTATTCCTATCTTAATATATATTCGCTTACACTGATATAACATCGATTCTAATTCTGTCACACGCAACTGTTATGTGTGAGTGAGATCGTCTTTTGGGAAAGGGACATATTTTGGAAATTTAATAATCTAGGACTTCTTGGCCACAGCGTCTGTCGATACTTTAGAAAGGTATGGCAATATAATATCAAGTTGACTCAATTCTGCACCCACAACATATTGGTGTAGGATAAATGCAATCAATATAACCGTTTCTCCCTCCTTTGCGATAGTTCTCTCCACTCTCACTCTATGTCTATTCATGATACAGTCTATACTCACCAACTAACTCTCCCAGACACTCCCTCTGAATAGCTTACATACCCTCTGTTAATAGAGTTGATAACTGGTGGCTGATCCTATCCCGCGAACAAACAATCCAATATAAATGCCTATTACACAAGCAACGGGTACTGTGGAGCTTTTGAAACTAATTAAAACGTTATATTATTCCATAACTGACTGAATCAGACTTTGATTCAATGAAAGCAAATAAAACTAGTTAAGTAAAATTTTATCATGTGTGTGAAAAAAAACACCTTTAATATTTGTTACCTTTGTTTTGATTTTATTTATCCCGTTGATTTGAAGTTTTATTAAGCGATTGATTAAAATCAGTGTCGCTAGAGGGCTCACTTTTCGGTTCTCAATATCATGATGTGAGGGATGAGCTATCATCGTCGCTAGGTAGGAATTTCAGCATGCATTAATAGCCCAGACACTCAAATTACTCCGAAATTTTCCCGTTTTATTTTCAAGATGGAACCTCAAAAAAATGCGCTCCCATTCTGATGGTTTTTAGTAGATGGTGTATTATTTTTTGTTTATCTTAGCTCTATTACTGGAAACAACTGCAGACTCCTGTGGTTAAATGTACATTTTCATATGGGGCTTGAACTCACAATTTTCGAAGTGAACCCTCCAACCAGTGAGCTACCATGACCATTGTTTCAAACAATAATAACAATACAAGTATTTGTAGTGTATCCTATGTCCTTAAGTCGTCACATGTCAATTGTTCAATGTATAGATACATTTTCATGATTTGTAACACAAGCTACTAAACCCGGTTTTAAGGTATCACACCGTTAATTATTTTCACATATGTTCTATTAGAAAAAAATTCCTGAAAAATCAGTTTATACCACTCATGTAAAATAATTCATCAAACAGTGTGTCTAGTTACCTGTCTCGTCTGCCGGCATCACAAAAATGACACCCTAAAACGGCATTTTCTCAATTTTTTTGTCCGCAAACAGCAATACCCTCAAAACCACATGTTCTTTTTACGTGTTTGTAAACAGCCTGTGGGCGGCCCAGGAAGTCGCCTAATCTTATTACAAGAAAATGATTCCCTTGTAAACAATTGATTATTTCTACGAATTACATAAAATTTCCTAATCAGGGGTACAAAATTTAAGAGAAAAAAATGAAGGAAATGAAAAATTTGCGCAAGAAAAATATTACTGTAAAATATATGGAACTACAATTGAACTGAAAAAATATGGACTACAATTGACTAAGTTCATTTTGATTGGACAATTACCGGTGTGATACCTTAAATATGGTTACGGGTAAGACCTTATTTTTAATAGAGAATCAAAACGTAACCAGTCTGCAGTGGTCATGAGTTAGATAGCAGGTTTAAATTTAGATCACATTCTTCTTGCTTATTGAAGAATTAAACTTGTCTGGAGATGATTATAAGCCCTCCAACGCATTCATTAGGAAAGAAAAGCAAACAACAGTTTTACTGGAAAATAATTTTATACCATGTGTCCTTTCATGAGATGTTATTTACACAATTCTTTATGAACCAAATCATCAAAGTCTTTCATAACGACACTTGCAATTTAACACATCAGTATCAAATTACTGACAATAAAAAATTGATACACCATTAATGCATAAAACGTAATTGCCTTGACTGATTCACAATATTATGTACAATTAATTCAGACGGAATGTTGAGGAGAAACAATGCTCCTCCTGTCACAACAAATGCATAAACATGGAATGGATTATTAACGGCACTAAATAACAAATAATATAGACAGTCACTAAATAACAAATATTAGACAGCAGTATCTTAATGTTCTTATAAATATATCTCATATTCATATAAATATTGAAGAGTGATACATGTACTCATCTCATGATTTTCCGTAGTCTACAACGTACTATACAACGCGTGTCTCATATTTACATATATACAACGAAAAAATATTATAAATCAATAATTGTGAAACTACACACAATTTTAGACAAAATTCAAATGTCACCAGATATATGATTTTTGATACAAATCATGCAATTAATTCACTCGAAAGGTAACACTGTATTTGATTGCACGACCGCTAATGCAACATTTCACGATTACAATGATCAAATGCCTGACTATTCACTCTGGAGCATACATGTAAACACTGTATGTTATAAAAGTCCACAGAAATGTCTGACTGATCCTTCTGGATGTAACACTGTATTTATAAAAGTCCAAACAGGAATCCGATGACCAGCAAGTGAAGCAGAGGAAGTAACCCCATATCATTCTTCCGGATTCCAGGACGCATGCGCATCAGACGATTCAGCGTACGGCTGGAAAAGCAGAGGTATTCCCTGAAGTAACACACATTACAACATGACTCTACAACCACCGACAGTGAGCTACAGTACTCTACAATATCATACATGTATAATACACTTACACATGACACTACAACCACCGCAACAGAAGCTACAGTACTCTACAATATCAAATATGTATATAACACTACAACATGACACTACAACCACCCACAGTGAGCTACAGTACTCTATAATATCAAATATGTATATATACATACAACATAACACTACAACCACCCACAGAAAGCTACAGTACTCTACATTATCATACATGTATATATACATTGTCAACATGACACTACAACCAACCCGACAGATAGCACAGTACTCTACAATATCATACATGTATATATACATTGTACAACATAACACTACAACCACCAACAGAAAGCTACAGTGCTCTGATAATATCATACATGTATATATACATTGTACAACATGACACTACAACACCAACAGAAAGCTACAGTACTCTACAAATCGTACATGTATATATACAAATGACACTACAACCACCTGACAGTGAGCTACAGACTCTCACAATCATACATCTATATATACCCAACATGACACTACAACCACCCACAAAAGCACAGTACTCTACAATATCATACATGTATATATACACTACAACATAACACTACAACCACCCAACAGTAGCTACAGTACTCTACAATATCATACATGTATATTATACACTGTACAACATGACACTACAACACCTAACAGAAAGCTACAGTACTCTACAATATCGTACATGTATATATACATTGTACAACAGACACTACAACCACCCGACGATAGCTACAGTACCTACAATATCATACATGTATATATACACTACAACATGACACTACAACACACCAACAGAAACCTAACAGTACTCTAACGATATCATACATGTATAATACATTGTACAACATTACACTACAACCACCCGACAGTGAGCTCAGTACTCTATAATATCATACATGTAATTATACACTACAACACGACACTACAACCACCTAACAGAAAGCTACAGTCCTCTACAATATCAAACATGTATATATACACTGTACAACATGACACTACAACCACCAACAGAGAGCTACCAGTACTCTACAATATCATACATGTATATAACATGTACAACATGACTCTACAACCACCCGACAGTGAGCTACAGTACTCTACAATATCATACAGTGATTATATACACTACAACATGACACTACAACCACCTAACAGAAGCTACAGTACTCTATAATATCACACATGTATATATACACTGTACAACACGCTACAATCACATACACAAGTATCTGTACGTATACATTGAAGCACAAGAAACGAATATCCACTGCATATTTCCATCCCCATCTCCAGTAATACAAATCATGAAACAATATCTTCATTATTACAGTACCCGCAACGTTATTCTTGACATTTCTATCGTGTTCTATCGTGCGTGTATCCTATCGTATCGTGCGTGTATCCTATCGTATCGTGTGTATCCTATCGTATCGTGTATCAGGTTTTCCGTTTTCTATCGTGTTTTGCGTTTATCAGGTCTATATCGTGTATCGTGTTTTGCGTGTATCAGGTTTTCCGTTTATCGTATTCGTGTATCTTCGGAAAACTATCGGGATCATAATTTAAAATCTAAGGAAAAAGTACGATACTTTCCGAAAGCTTCATTCGTTTTGTCAAGAACTATTTTTAGGAATCGAGGAAATACAAAAAACAATAAAGCTGGCTATTATAAGATGCAATAAATAAAAAATGAATAAATCTGATGGTGAAATCTATCAGAACAATATCATTTTAGACGGGAGTTGCCGTGGTTCGTCAAACAAATCGAGGGGCCACAGTAATTAAAACCCGAAAGTTTGGCTGTCTAGTAACAATGATTAATTATATTTGTAATTAAGTCTACTAGAGAAATAGGAAATTCCAATTGAAAGACCCCCCTCCTCCAGTAAATACATTCTCTTTGTATACGATTAATAAAGGCTATTTTAATTTACCCCAATTTTTTTCGCATTTGTATTCTACTTGCATTTGTATATACCTGTTTAGTACCAACTATACGCTAACTTGTGCGCGTCCTTGTATCAGGTATTTTGTATTACCCGGGTTTTGATAGCAGACATTCGCAGCGACATTGGATTCACACCTTTAGCAGATTAAATTTTCCATAGGCACGAGAGTGTTGCATCTCCTAAAAATCGGGTCTTTGGGCCGCACTTTGTGCTGTCATGGCTGTTTCTTATTTGTACATGTGTAGACATGTACATTGTGCCGATAGTATACTGGGAATTTTTACATGGTCATATATGCCGGTTTGAATATTCAATATTTTTAAAAGCCGCTTTTTGTTCATTGTCTAATTTGTTTGTTATCAGAATTACCAATTTTACATGAATATTTTTATTTTTTATGAATATTAGATACAGTATACTCATAGTGCGGGATCTATCGTATCAAGACAGCGTAACGTGCAGCGAAAATTACATGTAATTTAACAGCTTGAATGAGCGGTGAATTTCACTACAACACTCTTCGCCACAGACAAAATATTACTTGATTTTATTCTTACATCCCAGCGAATTACTTTTTCTTAGAATAATATACAGCCTAGCTAAATTTCAGTCACAATCACATGTACATATTTACTTTACATTACCGATGATAGACACTAGAAAAAGAGAACTTCTGAAACACGATGTAAACTTATACCCGGGACGTTATATCACTTGAATTATTTTATATATAAAACACGCCCAACATCCACTGTTTAAGATCTCTCAATCAAATGACAAGATCGACCCCCCCCTTTTAGGTCGCCATTTGGATCAATTTTACACATACAGGTATCCGAAAGAGAAAGGGGGAAACCGGGCTAAATTTTGTTGATTAATGTACAAAATAAAAGGAGGGGTATTAATTAAAGAGGAAAGTTGTCTAAGTCGTTGATTATTGAACGTTTACAAAAAGCTATAGGGGCTTATAATACACACACCAGTTCCAACACCTATATTACGCAGTCAACGGAATACAATATACAGTGAAAAATGTGACCTTTTTAATACTAGGTGTTCCAGTTTTCACTTCAAGAAATCGTCTTGTATGGTTTGTCTGAAGTTAAATTATTTATTTTATTAATACCTAAAAATCACCAGCTCCAAATGAATATGCTACGCTTGGCGGGTCTTCGTATTAAATTGTAAGCAGATAAAATGCCAGATTGCTTAAAAATTATAAATGCATTCCACCTAACGCCCTGACACAATAGTGTTGCTAATGGTATATATGTTCACATGTACATGTGTACGATGAAGAATCAACCATACGCTTTTATTCTAACAGTGGGTAAAGCTTCATGTATATTAATGTCTCTTGGTCTGAGTCGATCAATGCTCATATTTAATTAAAATTCGCAGTTGGAATTTAAGAAAAAAAAATATTGATCTTGTAAAATTATTACAGAAAAATGTATCGTCATTAGTTATGCACATACATGTACATGCATTCCTTTTCAATTAGAAATTCTTTAGGATATACGGTTATGTATATAAAGGATATTGAAACCCTTGAATGTTATTTTCAACATAAAAGAATGTGCAATTTTAGTTGTAAATACAAATTTCGTTCCGTCTAAATTGCTTCTTAAATTTACAACATTTCTATCAGTTTTCCGTTTATCGTGAAGATCGTTTATCGGGTTTGCGTTTATCAGGTCTATCGTGAACATCGTTTATCAGTTTTCCGTTTATCAGGTTTTGCGTTTATCCTATCGTATCGTGCGTGTATCCTATCGTATCGTGCTGTGAATCCTATCCTATCGTGCGTGTATCGTGTTCTATCGTGTATCATGTCAAGAATAACGTTGCGGGTACTGTACATCAACTAATTCCCGACTTTCCTCGACCACATTTTTAGACGATTCATACCGTTTGACACTTTTCAGTAGATAATTTTGAAAATTATTCTTTAAAACACGCATCATATGAGAAACTACTTACCGCCGTACTCTAAGCCAGTTCCACATTCTCTGTCCATACCCCGCCTCACTGCGCACTACAGCAATAAATCAACATAATTGGTAACGTATAATACTGACATTATTAACCCTACTTCACTACAGCAATAAATCAACACAATTGGTAACGTATAATACTGATATTATTAACCCTACCTCACTAAAGCAATAAATCATTTTATTTCAGTGTACATTTTTCTGCTGTAAACTGTAAATTGAACGCAATTCAGGTCACTTTAAAGGTCATCCGAAAAACACATTAATTTCAATTCGAATGTCATGCACTTGGCAGTAGAACAGTCATAGTCATGATAACATGGTGTCAGAGTCCAGACCTTCCTGTTACAGTCCCTGAAACGTTCTACTTTACCACTTTTCCGTGCGGTCACTGTGCGATCAGCGTGCGGTCACCATGCGATCAGTCATTGCAGACGTTGAGAGTCTGCGTTGCGTCCACGTGCTTCGTGTAAGATAGAATGTTTCATGGGACGTTGTAACATTTTCTATAGTCTACCTACTATACTATCAGCTCAAATTAGTTTATCTGTGATGTCATGACTATAATGTGCCCGTTATGTCAGAAATTACGATGACTGTTCAAAAAAACTCAAGTGAAAATTAGACACTCTTCAATAGCCAGATTATTCTTGACGATTTAACAGTGTTCTTAGGCTGTATCTTGCTTATTATATTAAGCAAGTAAAAATAAATAAGGACAGTGAGGTTGCCTAGACGAAAGATAAAACACCATGCTTACTCAAATCATGGGACTTGACGTGCTTCTCGTATTCTCTCATGCCTCATACATCCTCAGATTTGGAGAATTGAACTAAGCAAAAAGCCAATCATATTCTATAAGAAACATTTCGAAAATTGCAGATAACATGAAAAGAATAATAAAATTATCATCACACTCATCGACATTAGTAAGGAGTCACTTCTTCTGTATTTTCGTTGACTGATAATAAATGTTGTGTTAATCTATACTTGTGCCACTTTTGATGTCCAGTACGCATAATCTCACAAATATAATGTTCTTCAGAGATAATCAGCACGCGAGAGCACTACATGGGGAAAGGAGAGCAGAGCGATTTCATGACCACATAAGCATCGTAAAGAGCAAGGTCAGCAGTAATAGCACTATGAGAGACATATTTGAGAGCAGACTTAAGAAAAAAATGTAGAGGAGAGTTATAATTGACTACAGCCAAATACTTGTCAACCGAAGATCATATGCTATGCTAGGGGAAGCATAACCCTTATACTGTTTAAGTAAGAATATATTCTAGAGTATTTCACTGAGAGATTAGAATGGTGAGACTACTGTGGGTGGTTTTTCAGCTAATAACAAGTACATCAGCTATGGAGTAGAGAGGATTAGGACCGCCTGTGAAGAGGGCTTGCTTAAGTCGAGAATAGAAAGTACACTGAAAGGAGATAATAAGGTTCACTTATATCATACAAGTATCTCACACAGTATATAGCTAGAACAATCCTATCGTATTAAGAAAGGGAGTATCTCAAGAGCAAAAAATTTTGTCGTAAAAAAAATTGCTAATCCCTAAGTAGCTAATGAGCACGAGAGCCAGAGAGGCATCGCTCTGAGCGAAATCAAATAGTGCAATGAGAATCTTCCGTGTTTCCATGTAGCGAGATACAATAAATATGTGTTAGAGGAGGCTGCCATAGTCACACAACAAATAGACATGTATGTTGCATTCCAATTTAAGTGGGTTGGTAGCGAGGAATTTAGGGATGGATACACGACGCTTCCACAAGGAATATCAAGTGCATCAGTCCAATCCAGTACTAGACTCGAGCCTCATGTCCACTTTGTCTGGCCTTGAATATATCACCAAATTATCATGCAACATAACTACACTACAGTACTGGTGTTTCACCTGCTTGTTCTCAATGCCAAACTTGTTATGGCATTAGATTACATAAAACCAAGTTTATCAGCCAACATAAACTACAACTACAAACTGTCTAGTTACCAGTGCTTGTTCTCGAATCTGCCACTGCTCTGTTTGGCGCTAACTTTCTAGCAGTTGATGGTTCTGAGGCTCCTTAGAGCTGGATATCTGCTGCGCTGTTCCCTATCTCACAATAATGAAGGCGACTTCTCCGGGCGTGGTTGCTGGTCGTGTTAGCTTCCCCATCGTGTCAGCTACGTCTCATGTAGCCGAAACGTAATAGAGACAGGTATATATATGAATAAGGAAGTGCACACGAAGTGTGAGGGCGCGTTGTACTACGGACAAGTGAAAATCAAATCAAGTCTATAGCATCCATGTACAGAATGTAGAATTCAATTATTCTACGAAGAATGGAAAACAGTACTGAAAATAGAGAATATTAAATAGCGCACTATATTGATTTTAGTCTTTACGCAGACAACTTAAATGCGCTGAATTATTTGTTGGAGCTAAAATGTTTTTCATATACATATAAAGTTATTGATCAAACGTGGGTGCTTGTATGCGCTAATAAGGTTGCGTCAAAAAGAGGGTTTTCATTGCTTGAGTTGCCTAACTAAAAATCGTTTTTGAGAACCCAAATTATTCTATTTACCAGATATAAACAAACTAAGAATGTGAAATCATACAAAAAATAGTTCAATATTACCTCGATCCAGTGCAATTGTGTTGAAGATTTTTGTTTTTTAAACATTAACAATTTGGGAATTGTTTTACTCCTATTTGAAGACACATCACCAGTTTTAAGTGCCCGAACCTAGATGCTTTAATAGCTATTGTCATAGTAGTGGGTGTTCAGGTTAACCTTCCAAGCCTCCGCGACACGACACTTTCTATTTTTCAATTTTAATTCTGACTAGATTTACACGATTCTCACTATCTATGCTAGCACTCAACATGATTGGCGGAGGGGCAATAAAATGTTAGACACTGCCATTAGTGCAACAAAGCAGAGACTGTGAACTCAAAACCGAACCTTATGGTTACAAAGGCAATATTCTAGGCACTGAGCTACATATACGAGTCTTGATATCGTGAAGTATAAGATAGTTAAACGGTGCATCGCCGCCAATCTGTTAGAGCACGTAGATCAGATCTAGGCAAGCCCCCCCTTAATTGTCACAAACAGACAGAAAGCAAATATTCGGAAGGGTCGTCAGTTGAGAGTATAATACTTCGACCCGGCAAATACACGCTCGCTAAAGAAAATGATCAAGAATCGCGTTCAGCAGCTCTGACTTATTTCGTGTCTGTGAGGGTACACGGACTGGACAGTTATTAAAGCCCTTGTGACGATTAGAAAATACGTACTGGGAAACGAGTTCGGACTATATCTTCCGTTTCTTCTAATCGGGACATGGTATTCCTAGTTTCCTCGAACAACTCAGCTGGCTTCTGAGGACTGACTGCCGGAAGATCTTAATTGTATATTCAGTTCTATATTAAAGTGAAAGAAGCGGATGCTCGGCGTAATGATGATGGTATGAAAGAGCTGTAGCTCTATCTGCCCTTCGCATCATGATAACCGTGAAAAGACAAGTACAGGAGAGTCTCTTACATGGTATCTGATAAGAGTGGATTGCTGCTAAGGCCATGACGAGTATGACAGTAGCGAATCATAATATTTTTTCACAACAAGAATGTGTATCAGTATAAAGAATAATACACACGTAACCCATGAAGGAACACTAGGTTACAAGACCAAATAATAATTCATACTTACGCATCTATTACCTATGGCTGAGTGACTGGTGCGAATTGATAAAATCTAAGAAGACTAAGGTGTAACTGCTATAGGGTATGTAGTAAGAGACGAGAGCTTTAGTGCATTATATCTCTATAAACATAAATCTACACCCCACAAGCTTAGTAGAAATGCACACTGCATCCAGTAGAGCAATCAACTCAGGCAACTGCGTACCTGGTTTATCAAGAAAATCAAATGAATTCACATTTGTAACATCATTATTGCATAGATAGAACCGCTCTTAAAGAAAGTGCTAGTGCAGTTTGATACAAGTAATTTCACATCTAATTAACAAACCTTATCCTGCAATGGCCATTTGCTGCACTTGCATCCTCTTTGTTGAACGTCCAGATTGAAACATTTGGTTCATTCTATCTGTATTTTGTTCTTTCTGGTCATTTCTGTGAAAACTGTGTCTTAAGTCGTTGATAACTGCATAAGAAATTGTCTAACAATATATAGTATGCACCAACATGTAGAAATGCCTAACATGAGTCCCTAAGACAGTCAATTATCAAAATTGTTAGCTCTTATCTGTCCCTAAGTGCAACAATTTCATGACTATTAGTTAGAGTCTTCTGAGCAAAGATCTTGCGGTTAGCCGACAGGGTATAGCTGTTAATGTTCCTCTAACCGCATGTGTCTCTTCTCAGTCTTGTGCGTGCCTACTCTTTCGCTCCTTAATGTATGATGCATCATGGTTCGTGCTGTTTTGTAGATCCTTGTGCAATTCTTCAATTTTCTTCACCATCTCACTGTTATCTGTCAACAACTTATGATACTTCTCGCTTAGAGAATCATACTCTTTTTTTACCTCATTAAACACCTGACTTTGAACTTTCATTTGCCCTACTTCTCCCTTCAATTCGTCATTTTCCGTTGACAGTATATTAAAGTCTTCCATCAGAGATTCATACTGTTCTTGCTTTTCTTCCAGCTCCTTCTCTACATTGCTTGGCGCTGATCGAGTATGTACAACATCCTCCTTCCTTTCCAAAGACTCAATATGCATTGTTGATAGCTGAGATTTTAAATGATCATTTTCCGTTTGACTTGCTTCAAGTTGATTTTTTAATACTTTCACTG
>CAJDSM010020327.1:9567-25756 GCA_903981925.1 Ostrea lurida
TCTTATTGAGACCAACCACAGGAAATTCCATATTACTAAGACTAATCAAAGGAATGTCCGTATCACTAAGACCATGCAATCATAGGAAATTCCACACTGCTGTTCAAGCACTCCAGTTAAAACTAGAAATCTGTTAACAAAGCCCACTAAGTGGTACCCCAGCTTCCCCAAAATCATTCAGATCAAACCAAATAATCACAGAAAGTTTCACAGAATTCTGTTGAGTGGTTTTAGAGGAATAGCAGATGGGAGTCGGTGACTGACAAACAGATGGAACATAGGACCACTATAAACACACACACACACACCCCCACACACACGTGCTTCACTAGTGGGGGTTGGGGTCATTAAAATATTATCAGTGAGAATTATGATCATGTCTTGTTGATAATTGAAAAGTTCATGTCTTGCGTACAATGAATTATTAAAGTAATTCTCTCGTAATGGCTAGACTTAAAATACTTTTGATTTGACATTTTGTTTCCAAGCTTTCTTTCGCAAAATGATATTAAGTAATTTACACATGCATGGTTGTGTCATAAATACAAAGATTTTTTTAACAGTTATTACTAATTAGCACATGTGGGATAGGCACCAAGAAAAGCAGGGACTTATAGAGATGCATACATTGAGAGAAATGGCTGTACCAGAAAACACCAAATTTGGACCGTGTAAAAGGAGGGGGTATTTTGTTAGAGCTGACTGACTATACTGTAAACATATTGTATTTTACTGTGGATTTATGTTAGCGATTTTGGCAGAAGACTACTTCCGCTAAATCAAATACACCACCAACAGGAGCATACATTATGACGGAAAACAGGGGAGTGAACATCTGCTAAATTAGGTCCGTGTTAAATGTTAGAAAATCAATTTTGCGCTAAATATTATACATGTTAAATATAATATGTTTACAGTAACTCTATTACTGTGGCTATTAACATACCAGTACCCAGGGGGGTTACATCAGTTATATTCTAGACAGAACGTTCTATCGTTAAAATGACAGCTGTCCTCCAGACCCGGTGATGAGGAGACCGAGTCAGTTAGAATATTCTAACTAGCTATATTCTGTCCTGAATATCTTATGTTATATTAAAACAGATTTGTATGCACAAAAATGTCTTCTCTATTTGATTTTTTGCCCCTTCTCCCTATGAATAAAATTATGTACCTTTACAAAATTTATTACTGCCTTCAAAAGGGAATGTATTTTTGTGAATTTACTCTCTCTCTCTCTCTCTCTCTCTCTCACAATTTAATTAATTGCAGACTTGATTTAGTACTTCTCTTCATTTTATGGTGTTTTGTTTAGGATTAAAGAAATTCATTACTGTTTGTTTTATAATCTTCACTTACTCATTTTTAAAGTTTGAATAGAAAAAAGACATTATATAATTTACTAACATACTTTTTATCAATTTTCATTTACACATTTTTTTTTTTAATAGAATTTATGATTTTGAAATATCTACATAGTCCACCTTGGGCACTCCTTGAGATTGCTACAAGAGCCATACCTGAGATTTTAGATTATCACTAAGTTTTCAACACTTACCTGTAAAATCTCGTGAATGATAGCCGTGAAGTGGCTGAATAAATTATGATCAGATGGACAAGCCTTAAGGGAAGTTGGGAAGTGATCAGCCAAGATACTGGGGAATGTTTTACACAATCGGAAGTCCGTTCTTCCAGTTTTTGTGGCAATTGTCATGTAAGCCAAAAAATTCTAGGCTTAAGATTCCCCTGTTGAAAATGTTTTGTGTTGCTGTTTACATTTGTTGTTGATGTTTTAGGTTCTGTATAGAACCCACACAAAATTTTTATATGATGCTGTCTAATTTTTGCAGGATTGGAATCCTAACCCTTATAGGGTTCCAAGGGAACAGAAAAAATGAAATTCACAATCTTTATACATGTACTTCTCCCCCTTTAAGTAAAAACCATGCTGCTTCTGTATAGTTGATATACAATGACTGATTTTTTTTATTGGAGTGCATGGGCCACATTATGTACTTGAGCTATTGTGGCCCCCATCCTGCTTCCAAGGAACTTGGTCTGACTGTTTTAAGAGATCATTACATGTATACTCCTATGTAAAACTAGATCCCTGCTGTGGTTCCTTTTAGAACCCAAGACTTGTATGTAAACTAACCATTAAATTTTAAGAATGTTCATATTTATTATATATATTCTCATATAAAACTTTCAACATCTTTTATGGCCCTGCACTGGCTTCAAGGGTCTTGTTTTAAACAAAATTAAATCTACTATAATGAGGAGCTCTCACAAGCAACGTTTTATTTTTTGTATTGTTGAACACAGCACCATATTTTCACTTTCTCTTGTTAATTATTATTTTTTGTCTTGTCTTTCTGATCACCAGGAGGATGTATGTAATAAAAATAAAGACTGAGATGCAACATTAGGTCAGCATGAACCCCCCCCCCCCCCTTTCTCCTTCAAAAAAGAATTATGCATTATATACAGGTTTTTGCTAAGGTCTATAATCAACATTTTAACTAGAAATACTTTGAGCAAAATTCCCAAAGGATACCCCCCCCCCCCACACACACACACACACACACATATGACATACTAGTATATTGTTTAGCTGACATGAGTCAGACTCGCTGCAGAAGCTAAAACATTAAAAAAAAATGTTATGGTGAAAGAATCAGGTGTAAGAAGAATTCGCCTACATCGGAAGTCAAAAAAGTTGTGTTCTACACAGGAATCTATAATTTTGACATTGAGGTCAATGGTCAAGGTCATATTGAGGTCATGAATATACGCAACACACTGTCTCAAGGTGATACACCCATGTGCCAAATACATATAGTATGCCAATGGCAAAGAACGAAGAAGTTGTGGCCATCCATGTTATAAAAACCTATAATTTTGACCTTATGGGCAAAGGTCAAGATCATATAAGAAATGAATCTTATATCTTTTTGGGTGATGCAGGTGTCATTTAATTTTATATTACAACAACAAAACAATGTCCATTAGACTTTACTTGTTGTTCAGGTACGTGATCGAAAAATCACCTCAATTCTTAAAAGGTGTTTTAACCAATGAGAATCGGCGCTAGGTGATCAAGCGAACTAAAATTAAATGATATAGAGGTCATGAATGCACACGACACATCATCTCATTGTGATACACCCATGTGTCAAATATGGTATGCCTACGTCAAAGAACATAGAAGTTATGGCCCAGACACGAATCTGAACAGACAGACGGACAGTGATTCCTGCATAACCAACACCCACACACACGAGCATATACATGTACACACACATGCATGCATTTCGGAAACGCGGAAAAGATTAATCCAGCACTGTTCATGAAGCGCAAACTCGCTTCATTAACTTACTGTTCATGCCCTCGCGTATCTTTATGAATGATTTGGGAGGGGGGGGGGTATTTTACTTCTATTTATTTAATTTTTTTTTTACATTTCATTTGCCAGCCGTTTAAATAGTCCTATTACATTTATTTTAAGATTCATCATTCACAAGGAAATGACTATCATTTCAGCTGGAAAACGTATTGAATTCAACGTATAATACATGTCTTTTGAGAGAGGAAATGGGGGGGGGGGGTGCATTTCGTGACAAGAGTCCCGAGTGTTCATTTGTAATATATACTTGACTTACCCTGGGTTTTTTGCGTGTACATATCGCGTTTCAAAATGAATCGTGCAAGTAGACGACATAGATTGTTGTTATTTATAGATTATATACTGAATTTGACATAAAACCACATAAATGCAGCAATTTGTGTAAAATAGACCTTTCAATATCACGGTGGTTGGCGATTTGCTATTTCAACGGTCTACAGTCAAATTCATGTGGGGAGTTAAGTCTGAAAGTTTCCGTGGCAACAGCATGTCCAGTATCATTCTGTTCCAGCCAGGGGACAGGCTACGGGCCCTGTATGCCGCCGGGGTGAGTGCTTACTATACGAATATGTGCATCCAGATTATCATGCTGGCTGCCCTTTGTAATGTCCCAATCATGTTATTTTGACATTTAAAAGAACCTGATTTGAATTTTTTTTAAATTTATCATATTAAGAAACATAGGCACGGTTATCGAAAGCCAACATTGCAACATCAAATGTCCTAAATTGAAATTGGAAATCGTCTATTTGTTTTTGAAGGTTATCTTTCGCAATAATGCATGTTGTTTTCGTAATATCTGCGCGTGCATGCACGCTAAACCCACGATCTATTCTCTCTCTCTCTCTCTCTCTCTCTCTCTCTCTCTCTCCACATGAAGAACACCTTATGCATTGAAAGGTGTACGGGAAGACGTAGTTGCATGTTAAATACCTTTATTATTATTATTTTATTTCTTTTTTGTTTATTTTTTATTCATTTATTTATTTTTTGATGTTTTTTAAAAATTCGTTCCTTTGCTAATATGATGTCACAATGTGCTGTTGACAGTCGCACTTTACTTTTTAATAAAAAGTTACTAGTACTGTGATCATACATTGAACATTGCTAGATTACAAAGCGTAAATTGACCCAAACCAGTAAACTTCCTCACGAGCATGATAACATACAAAGCACTAAAATGACCACTTCAACAGATTGTCAAACTGTCCCGTCTGCCGAATACACGAAAAGTTTAGCTCACCTGAACCCAAGGTTCTGATCGCCGTTTGTCCGTCGTCTGTCCGTCCGTCCGTCCGTCTGTCTGTTAACTTTTCACATTTTCGACTTCTCAAGAACCGCTGGGCCAAATTCAACCAATCGTCCTAACAATTTTAATAATAAATAAAAATAAATAAAATTGTTCGTGTCTTGGTCATTTTATTGTTATATACCAACCAATCAACCATATTAGCTTTAGAAATTTGGTGTTGCGTTCGACATACATTGTAATTATATGAATGTCAGCAAATCCTGCTTTTATTCAAATGAGCCATGTGGTGTGTGTTTTTTAAACAACAACACCAAAAACAAAAATATGTTCATGTAGCTGTTTCTAGCTTTAACTGTCCTATATTTATATATAAAAGAAACGCATGTGATCTGTACGTCATTGTCGCTTTCTTTAATAGAGTGACTAACACGTTTAACATTTAATTACATCTGAATGCCAGTAAAGTAAACGTGGGTGCTACGGATTTATATATTAATGTTTCAATATTCTACTGAACAAACAGAAATTCTTATTCTCATAAATGTGTTTTCTGGAGCATAAAACCTAAAATTAAAGAAGCGATTCGGGAACATAAAATGAGAAATAGCGCAAAGTATCGAAGCGGTATGTGTACGAGGACTCGATTTCTCAGTGTGCCCTGGAAGTTTACCGCTTCAAAGACAGACGATGAAAGAGTGCAGGAATCAAATGTAAAACGGATCCGAGGTTCCCGTAGCGCCGATGTTCGGACAGACATTTACCGGAGTGAAGATGAAGACGGGCATCCGTTTGTGTCAGGGCCCCCCAAAACCGTGGCCGTGAAAAGCGTCAGTCTAGATTACGGCACGTTACTAGGAGTGCCCCCAAGGGATGATGTGAGCATGAAATTACGCAGTCAAAGCGATAGTGACGTCATTGACGGCGATTCGCAGACGCCAAATGCTCGTAGCAAAAGGAGGAAAATCTCCGCATTTCTTAACCGAGTGAGGATTGGTAGCCGGCGGTCAACGGTGTCGTGCATGAACAGTCGCCCCACACCATGTGAGGATTTCAAGATCCATATACCGAAATTCAACAGACAAAATACAGAAGACGTTTTCTACCCTCAACACCCTGCGGTAATCTCTCTCTCTCTCTCTCTCTCTCTCTCATGCTCTCTCTGCTGTCAATCGCGTTATCTGATACCTGTTATATTTGTATAGTTTACTGAACCAATATTTGATTTCGCAATCACAAAGACTTAAACGTTTTTTAATGATATTTAGCCGCAGATTTGTTGCTCTCTGGGAATTTCTGTGCATGGTTGGGGGCCTTATATCGCTGTATTCTAGCAATTCTGTCTCAAAATTTAATTTAAAATTTCCACACCACTTTCAATAAACATTCGCTCCATGCTAATACTAATCGTAAACTCGCAAGCCCCGAATGATATGAAAACTTATTTAAAAAAAAAAAGGGGGGGGGGTAATCCCCGTAGTCCCCTCTAGATCTCCAATAAATGTATTGATTTAAAATCTTGATTAATCTTTTTAAAATCAAGTCTCGTAAATTCAACGCTGTTGTGAGGGATAATACAAAAAAATTACATGTTAGTAGATTAAATCTGTGTAGCCTTTTACAATAAAGTACCCGAAACACTCCTGAAGAAAAACACACGACATTCCTTTTAGGTGTTATGATTCTGTTTATTTTTTATGTTTATTTTATGTCTTCAAATCCATCACATCATTCAATCGCTGAATACGTTAAAATGCGCATGTTTTTTGAATTACTTATTATTTTTGCGAAGTTGAAAAAAAAGGGGGGGGGGGGGCTGCATTGAACCAAGATAGTGTATATAAAGCAATGTTCAGCATAATCGTGTTTTGGATGTGCAAATTGAAAGAATTCTCAAATGGGAAAGACTTTTAAAGTCACAACCAGGTTCCGTTTAGGATGTTGTAAAGTGCCACACCAAATACTCATGGGTGATAATCATCTAGTGTATTTTCAATCATCAAAATTTAAAGGCCAGGCAAAAGGAAACAATTTACAGCCAATCAGGACTTAGAGGGGACTTTTTCATCCAAGAACTTTTCGCCTTTCTGTGTTTGCACATGAATATCACAGGAAACTCCCTAATAAATGTGTGTTTGTGAATTGTGAGTAATGCAGTCACACACACACATGCATGCACTCTCTCTCTCTCTCTCTCTCTCTCTCTCTCTCTCTCTCTTGAGAAAATGGTTATCAAAGACAAAAACAGTAGAATATAGACATCAATATTTTACAGAAATTTTACTGATTTTGATGAAATCATTTACATTTAAAGGTCTGTGTGTGATAGCAGGTGTATTAATTTAAACTTTGTTCCAAAATTAGAAATTTTCATTTTTGAAGTGTGAAAAGTCAACTTTCCATAAGAAATTGCAATTGTGGCATAAAACAATAAATTTATTATTTAATTCAATCAATAATGAAAGAAAATGTATGTTAATTGTCACCATTCTTGTGATGTTAGACATTGAAGGTCGAATTCAAACAGAAATATGGGTCAACACCAAAAAATTGCACAATTTTGTAAAATGCAATTTTAAAAAATATATAAAAATGACATGTTATAAATGTCAACAGTTTAGAAAAACTGCTAATTTATAAATATATATATTAGGAAATCAATGTAGATTACACGTGTATGGTAAAGGAATTACCAGCATAGGAATCATTGCCCTTGACGATATTAGTATTTTTTTCATTATATTAGATATAAATTGATTATCAATGGAAAAGTATCAACTTTTTCACTATAAATAGTTTCCCCTTTTCTGATTATATATAATAAAATTCCTCTGAAAGATATAATTTCTAATTCTATCATTTGCTAAGTTTATCTTAATTATGAAGATTTTTGTAAAAACCTAGATGACATCACGGAGGATTGATCAACTTTACCGGTAAATGAACCAAGTTCCTCTTCAGAAATAATGAATTTCTGTTTGACATGTAATGGCATGCCATCACAGCAATTATAAAGCTACATGTAGTTACATTGGTAGAGCTGTACTTTCAGAAATTAAATGTACTTTATATTGAAGCCCCTCCCCCCTTTCTAAAACACATTAAAGCCTCTGAACATGTCACAGACTTATCATTATGTATTCTTGGGAGGTTTATGGAAAAATCTATACCTCTGAATGATATCGCAGGTAGATTTGTGTTAATGTCGTAGATACAGAGGCATTATCAATGTCATACAGGAAATCTGGCAGATCCTTAGACAAACACTTCTTAATCAAACTGGAATGCAGGGTAGATTTATAACACAGATTTAGTGTCGGAGCTTGTACCACGTGCTTACCAAAGACAGTGATAAACGCCCTAAAAGGTATTCATAAAACACATCTAGAAGAGCAAAGACCTTCAAAAAGACTAATGGGCTAGAGCCAGTAACACAGATACAAGATGATGAAAAAATCAAACAGTTTGCCGACAGACTCCTTGGAATATTTAGGGACAGGATACCTGACTGGTACCCAGTGCTGTAGCCTGCCCACCTCTCCTGGGACCCCACTCACCCCACCTTCTCCAAGAGGATTTCTATCGAGACTGAAGAGGCGATTTTCTCGCAGGATTCGGAGGAAATCTTACCACAGTAGAAGGAGGACTTCAGATGAGTCTAGTGTGGATTTTGACTTTGACAGAGAAAGAAGCTTTTCTGCTGGGAGTCTTACAACAGTGGAAATAGAGGTCCTTATGAACATCAACAAATGAAGAATAAAGTTAGATTTTAAGTGTCTTAGATGTTTGTGATTAATTGAGAATATACATAGATTTATCTTGGATTACAGAATGAGAATGTGTACTGTGGAATCCTCCGATGTCTACTTCATCCCCTGGGAAATCCCGATGTCACCACAGGGCTGCGGCCAGGGGACTTAATCGACCGATTAAAAGAGGTAGGTGCATGCACATGAGACCAGGTTTTGCTGACCATAAACTGAGAAGTACTTAGTTGGAAATCTTTTATATTTTCAAGCCAAGTTAATCTATGATGCATTGTTATTTCAAGTCTACTTCAGAATTTCAATAAATTATGCCTATGCTGAGTCCTTAAAAACTTAATATGTACATTCATTGAACCCATTCTCTTATATTTCATTGCTTTCATCATTCAATAAGTTCATGTTTTTTGGAAATTAGATCAATCCCATTTTGTATTAATACCTGCATATGTCCACACAATCATTACCAAATATGAATCATCATCAAGGTTGGCTGTTCTGTGTAAAAGAACGAAATGGTCAATAATATACGTTTAAAAAAATACTGGAAAATATAAATTTTTTATAATAAAATGTCTTTGTTTGTTATTTTATTGGGTGATGAAGACAGCAATCATTGCAGAAAACAAATTCATAACCTGATAAACCAACAAAGATTTGCATTTTATTGTTTAATTCAAGCCTGTTTTTCTATTTATGGTCTGAGACTGTTAGCCTTGTGAAACTGTGCAGTACTTTTCAGTGAGATAGAAATACAATAGCTAGCTATACACTCCCAGCTTCACATAAGATGGAGAGGTACATATATATATTTAGGTTCAAGGTCATTGACTACTTCGGTTGGAATAAGAATGAAGAAAACTTGGAAAAACAAACTATCATACTTCAAGTCATGAGTATAAATGCAGGACAAGGATGTAGCAAAAAGCCATTATGGTTGATTTCCATGTCTAAAGAATACAATTACAGGAAAAGCTTAACTTGTATATTAGTCCGTTTTTGATCACAGTTACAGGAAAAGATATATATTAGTCAATTTTTGATGGGTTCTCTCTTTTCTGATTGGTTCGTATCTTTTCAAGGTGTTTTGTAAATAAGGCATTTAATCTTTTATAGCTTTGTAAGTGCTAAGTACTGATAAGCATGAAAGGATTTTAGTTCCTTGAAGAAAAAAAGGACCAAAGTAACAAATGATCAGAAATTTTCTTCATAAAAATTTGTCAACACATTTAAATTACAGATACATCAGTTATTTAAACTCCCCAGGGTATGACGCTGTGTCTGGTGCCCCTAATCTAAATACGGCACTTTAAAACATTATTTGGTGTGAATTTGAATCAAATGATTCAAGGATATCTCGTTTATAGCACAAACAGTTGCGTACATGTTTTTATTTGTGTACTGTTATGTTACCATTAAAGTACATGTACATATAAAAAGTGAAATGGCTTACCTATAATTATAGGATACAGAGTTATTATGTTGACTTTTTGTGTTGCTAAGAAAACTGGTAGCTGCTAAAATAGTTATAGATCTATTTGGAGTCCATGTGACATTTAGCTTATCAATGTGACATGCGTCAGGTTCTAATGTCAGAATCAGTGCATGAAGCATTAGGTAGGAATATTGCCCTTTTACAGCTTAAAAGTTAATGACGTAAACTTTGAAGACTGATTCATACATGTGTTAATTGTGAAAGCAGCTTTGTACAAATTTGGTGCTTGTATCATCAATAGAAATTTGATCCTCAATTATGGTCTTTTCTAGATCATTACCTACATATTCATTTGGAGAGGCAGACTGGTATAAATGTGTGTGGAATAATAATCAAGACTCTAAAAGAGTAGTTAAAACTCAAAAGACCATAGAATTTGTAACAAGTCTTCATTAAATACTGTATTGTGTACTTCTTTTCTGTGTGTGAAAGCAAAAGTGCTGATTAATGATTTTGGCATGAGCTTCCCCAAAAGTGAGTGTGTGTAGAGAGGAGGGTGGGGGTGATTTAAAGACCGGGTCCGGGATATAAATGAGAAAAAAGAAAATGAGAAAAATGGAGGAAATTTCAACTTATACAATTATTATCTCAGAATTACTGTATATAAATGCATGGCTCCTTACTGATTATCATAAATATTGTTGAACTTTGATGCTATAAAAAAAAATGATAGTTTGTCCTTACTTGTTTTTATGTAGAGAATTTCTTTAGTTGAGGAGTTTTCTACAATTGAAAGAAATTTTTTACCTGTGAAAGGAGAAATATGCGGGGTTTTTTGTTGGTTTTTTTTTTTTTTATGTTTTTGTCAGAAGGGAAAGGTATCCTTTTACCAGCAGTAAAAACCGCCCTGGTAATGAATTCCTGTATTTGCACTCAGTATTAAATGCATGCGTATTAAATTTAAAATACATGCACAGAATGTGTGTGCAAGGTCAGGTACATATACCACCTCATGAAATGTGTAAGAATGAAACATGGTTTTTAAATGTTTGCAGGTGTTTGATGTAAATCAAGATGAACAAGAGTTTTATATTCGACAAGAGATGTTCCATCGTCCTCATGCTCTACAAGCCAACATCTCCATCATGGAGGCCAAGGGTCTCCAAACAGAAACTTTAGGTACCTCTGAATAAATGCTGTTGAACTTGCTTTGAATATATTTCTCCTTGTGCTTTGATAACTAAAAGCTAATAACCTCATCTTCCAGAGAACTGCAATGCCTACTGCTTACTGGACATTTACCATCCTATACATAGGAACTCCTCATTTTCACCCAAATCATCACCCAAATCATCCCCGAAATCATCACCCAAGCTAAAGAAGAGCTCATCAACTGTTCCTATCATCCACTGTAGCATTACAGAAGAGGTGCACCGGACAAACACTGCCAAACACACATCGGAACCTCAGTGGAATGAGGAGTTTGAACTGTACGAAAATTAACAGTTTGCTTGACATTCAATAGAGTCAATTTGAATTTAGATCATTCATTTCACCATAGATAGTGTTTTAGATACTGTAAAGGGCTTCAAGTTTGCAGGGCTAAAATTTTGCAATTTTTATCTTTTAGTATTTCACGATGGTTGAATTTTCGTGGATTGTAGATAGAATGAGATAGAATCATATAATCCCCAAATTCTTTAAACAGCACTTCTGGTGGTTTTATTTTTGTGATTGTTAATATAATCACAAATATAGCGAAAACAAACCCCATGCAAATATTTCCCCCTTTACAGTATTTCTGTAGATTGTCCATCCTTTGTGTGTTTGATTTATTTGGGTACAGTCACTACACTACGAAACTGTAACAAATTTCATACAAGTTTTAACCTATAATAGTTAGTTTTGAAATGTATGTTCATTTTGGAATACATTTTCTTTACCTCTGACCTTGATTATAGGCCAGTTGAGGACTTGCTGACAGATGAAATCCATGTATTCATTTGCAACCAAGATCAAGAGAATGGATCAGAAAAACATCACCCTGACAAGCATCACTTGTTGTCCAGGTCAGTGTAGAGTAGTGGGGTCTATCCTGGGATATGACAGGCCTGTAACAAAGAATAACAGCATCTGAATCATCATGGAGGTTATAAAACTTTTGTACTCAAGCTCATAAACAGTGATCTAAATCTGTATGAAACTTTGATATCCTCATTCTTATACTCAAATATAGTACGTACTCAAGATATTTTTAATACGCGTCGGAGTTTGCTCAGAGTTTTACATAAAACAAACACAGCTACATTTAGATAAATGAATCTGCACAGAGTACGAGTTTGAGTATGAGTACGAAAAAAGTTTTATAACCTCCAGGGATATGACAGGCCTATAACATAGAATGACAGTATCTTAATGATCTCCATGAAACTTTTCTTCTGATTAAGACCTGTAAATCATTTTTATTCTGATCAGTAAAACATGCATTTAAGGGATGAAGTCGTTCCTTCATTTCTTTTTTTCTGCATTACAGTTTGCTGCGGAACGTCCTCCATGTCAGCGATCATGACAGACTAGACCAGAATTTATTGGGAAAGGTCGTCATTCCAATCAGGGTAGGTACACTCCTCCAACCACTGACACCCCCTCCCAGCTCTGTTAATGGCATTCAGAATGGATTGCTGAGTGTCTAAATCAAATATGGAGGGATGCTACACAAAAAATATCTGATGTGTATACGTAAAAAGTAGAGGATATGTACAACAAAATTTTGAAAATTTACTTTATTTAAGAACAAAAATGCAGTTATAGTACATGTAGAAAGAAATACGAAAAAAAAAAATATTTAAAACCCCTGTTGAATTTGAACTTCTGATCTATACAGTTCTTCAGTTGACATGCTAACCTACTGAGCTACTCAGCTAGGCAACTGAGTCTAAAAGGAATAGACAAATACAGTTGAACTTCGATATCTCGAACACTGATATCTCGAATACCATGGTTATGTTGAACTCATTTGGAGGTCCCAATCACCTATTTTCTTGGTATTTTTACCCTCAATATCTCGAATCCATGGATATCTCGAACTTTTTTTATTTTTTCTTCAAGTTCGAGATAACAAGGTTCAACTGTATTGCTGATATTTATGTAATACATTCATGTTTTAAAAGGAAGTACGCCATTATGACAATGTACTATACCTCCTTAAATCCCTGTTGTTGGTATATGTTACAGGAGATTCCTGCCCAGGGCTGTGATTGGTGGTGGGATGTTACAAGCCCTTCCTCCAAAGGGAGCAAACTCTCGGGTGGAAAATGTCGGATCAAACTTCATCTATCCCACCAACAGGTAAAGTGAAAGGTTTACTCCAAGCTCTGTTTTGATTTTACAACAAATTCCCTGGACCAACAGTTATTAAAATTCTCGGATGGTGATTTCTCTCAAATATCTTTTAATACAGCTTTCAATGGAAAGTAATAACTTTTCTAACAATGCAGATTTTTTTTTATTTGGCTGGATGCTAATTTTGGCCTCTTTTGACATTACAATGCAAATCACAAATATTGATTACCAAATCTAACTTGTTTTATATTTTAAGTCAGTCTTGAAAATTACAAGTATTGACCCACTTTTATCATTATCATAAAAGAATGAAGTAAAGGTATTTTTTGGAAGTTGTGCTGCGATGTTTATAATAACTTTAGTACCCTGACTGTCAATGAGTACTTTTTTATTTATATATCAGAGCTCTGAGACTGGTAGCCAGCCTTTCTCAGTGGAAGATTACTACCAGGCTGCAGAACAAATCTACAAACATGCAATTAGAGTCCAAGAGGTGAGACGCAAGGCTGTGCCTAAAGGGGGATAACTCAATGTACACTTGTCAGATAATCATTTCAAAGTTGCTTACTACATGTACTCCTCCATTGTTAAATAAAGATTTACACATTCCATTCATGTATTTTGTATTCATTATTTGTCTAATAACAAAATTAATGTTTCCAACTGTATCATCCTATAGGAGAACACACCTCTTGATCCTCACCTCCACAAACAAGACAACCGGATCCTGGATTTGTTTGCTCAATCATATGGAATCTCAAAGTTATCCCAGATTTTGGTGTAAGTTTCCATGTATAAATACATAATAATGAAAATTTATTTTTCTGAATTATTGAATGTTTTATAGATTGTAGTAGTTAAAGCCTACAATTATCCCATCCTTATTCTGTGAATATCTACAATTACCCCATCCTTATCCTGTTAATCCTGTAAATACTTATAATCATCATGTCCTTCTCTTGTCAATATCTATAATTATTCCATATTATTATTTATTAATGATCCTGTCCTACTTTCAGACATATTGTGGTCCTCTTAGAGTGGTCTTGTAACCATGGTGATATCAGCACAGTAGACCAGGCCCTTCAGGCGGCATTACAAGAACTCCAGATGATCTGGGCCTCCAAACAGTTTGACCTGTCCAGCTGTTCACAGAAAATGCCCATCACTGATGCTGAGGTACATTATCAATTAAGCCATCATGGCAGTTTCATGGAACGCATTACATATAACTTTTACAACATACTACACCTCACAAGTCACAACCAACATTAAATAATCAAACTCTAGAAAAGCCTGATATTTCTATATTGGTACATTATGTACTGTAAATCAACTTTTTTTCAAATACCGGGTATGAGAAATTTTTGCACGGTTCATGAGAACTTCATCATTTATATTTCTCATTGTGAACCAGTCCATTGATAACTCTAGTTGCCTCAAACCAACTCATCATTGGTAAATCACAATACCTCGGAAATTCCTACTGAATGATTTTACAACTTTTTATAACTGTATAACAATTTGTGTTGCAGACAATGATGTACAGAAATGCTGCGAGCAGTTACATTTCCTCAGTGTCCACTCACTTAGACAACTACTCCGAGCTGTTTCCACCGTACCTTGATGGCATCAATACTCTGAAACAAAAGCTGAGGTAAGAACATTGTTACTCCTGTACATATAGGTCCAACTGATATCTAGCTTGTGCTTGCTGTCATTGTGACTGAGCTATCATACTGAGGAGGAGTGCTATTTTTTTAATCTAAATCTTCCAGTGTCAGTATGCTGCTGCTGGAGTTGGACCTCTGGGACTCCAAGTCTTCTCCCCACAGTCCCCTGACACAGAAAATCCTAAAGAAGCTTCAGGTAAGGTCACGAGAAAGTGACCTGTCAATAGGTCAGTAATAACTGGTGATTAGAACAAGTGCCCCGCTCTGTAAAGGAAGTAATAGTTGTTACAATTTGATATTTTAGGATGATACAAACCGTTGGATCAATGAAAAGGTTGAACAGATCTATAAACATGACATGGTGCAGGATCCAGTTATTCCGAGGATGACCGCTCTGGTGGAACTGACCAATCTGGTGTCCTATCACTGCCTCCCTATGGGTGTGGTCAATAACCTCTACAATACACTGGGCATTGGCTACTTCAGGATTATCACCTTCTGTGTAGAAAAAAAGGTAACAAGTGTCATTATCGAACAAATCCAACATATTTTGTTTTGAGAGTGCATGCATTTCTTATTTCCACATTTTGTATGAGAAGATCGTTCAGTACAGTTCACTATTCCTGTCTTTGATGGGAAAGGGGGATTTTAAAGAAATATGTAGAAATGGTGGGTTTTTTTTCTTTTCTTAAACAGATCAGTTCAGTGATGAGAGAACTTTGTCAGGAGATGGATGTTTACCAGCGTAAATATCACCAGTACAGTGTAAATATCACCTATAGCAGCCGACTGGCTCTCCGCCTCTTCTTCGCGGCCAAGAAGTTCTACAGTGTTGTCCGGGACAACGTCAGTAGAAGGTTGGCAGTTATGGATTAATGATTCTATTTGTTTTTTACATATATTTTACGCATTTCATGTAAATTATACTGTTTGGTATTACAGAGATGTGTTCCGGCTGACAATTCACCAATACCAGGACTGGTTTCTAGATGCTTTGGTATTCTGGTTACAGACATTTAGAACCGAGTGTTTGAACCGGATAGAAAGAGCTCTGGAAATTGACAAAGACGTAAGTTTGAAACTTCCATCTTTACTAGGCAACAGTTTCAATCGGCTGGTAAAGATTTAGTGAACATTGTGTTTATGTATCAGACTTGTCCCTCTTTGATTGGACACTATAATTAGATTGCATTGTTGACAGGTCATTGTAACACACAGCTTGGTCAAATTCTCCAACTCCTCAGTGGACGTCAAAGCTTGTTTTGCACAGGTAAGGATAAGTGTTTATATCATTAACGAGAGTTCCGATAAGTACAAAAC
>CAJDSM010020327.1:27026-49786 GCA_903981925.1 Ostrea lurida
CATTAAAGTTCCAATCAGGATGAGAGTATTTTTATCATGATTGAAGAGAGTTCCGATAAGGATCAAATTTGAAAGCGTTCCTACTTTTATACATGAATACATTTTGGATAAATAGTACATTATGATACTTATTTTTTCTCCTTTGACACCCCCAGATCACAGAAGAATGGAGGCAGATTGACTATAATGATCCTGATTCCAGTGTGATGGGAATTATCAAAATCACAGATGTAAGTCCTATAGTACAAAACACCATCAGTTGGATTTTAGTATTCAGCCTAAGCCATTAATATTAACATTAGAGTGATATTTTTTTTTTCTATATTAACTGATGTAAGTCATTTAGTAACCAATACCATTAGTAAGACTGTTCGTATCCAACTGGTTAATGTAACAGTTATATTTGACTGTACCTGTATTTTTTCAGCTAATATGTGATGGGGCCAGGTTGTACACTGACAAAATTCACACCATGATGGAGCGAAGTAACTTTTATGATGATGGTGATGAGCAGTTTGACATTACAGACACGGTATGTCACATACAAATGTCATTTCAATTGGCATGGACATAATTTAAACTAAAAAGTTTCAAATTTTACTTTCCCATTTTTTTTTTGTTTACATATAGATTGCTTAATAGGAAATATCATGTTCAAAACAAAATGAGATGTGACAAACACTACAAACTGATTAAATGTGTCAAAATTAATGTGTAATTTGAAAAAAAACCTGCTTTAAATGAAACTTTTACTGGTACATTTAACCTACACCCTAGTTAATTTCTAAATGTATTTACAGCTTTGCATTACTTTGAACAACATTGAGCATGTGCGACAGTACCTGAAGGAACTTCCTGTTTTGCTTGATTGGGAATCTGTCTGTATGCTTCTGTCCACCAAACACGAGAATGACGATATTGGTACTAAATCCAGCTCTACCCTCTCCCGGCTTATCCACTCAGCAGGGCAGGAGATCCTGTTAAAGTGCTCCCTCCTTATTGCACAAATCGTGGAGAAAATGAAGGTGGACATGTCCAGATTCATGGTACTGTTTACTCAGAAGACTCCTGAAAAGGCTTCAGTAAGTCATAAACATTTTATCAATACCCTAATTATGAACAAAACAATTACTTGGGAGATTATATTTTTATGAAAAAAATTGTTTAGATTTAGTACAGAGTAGAAATGTTGATTTTTTTTCAGTCCATAGACCAGCTGTTTCAGTACCTGTCCACTAACTTGCGAACCCTGAGGGAGAGGCTGTTTGACAGCATGTACCCCTACATCACAGAGCAGCTGTGGATGACCATCACAGACCTCATGGAGGAACAAGTTTTCATAGGGGTAAGGAGCTAAAGATAACAGTTCATAGGAGTAAGAATTATAGTTCATAGGTTAAGGAGCTAAAGTTTAAAGTTCATATTAAGTAAAGAGCCAGGTAGTTTGTGTTCAGCCTTACAAGCAATTCCTTTTATATTATGAGATTTTTTATTCATTTTTTTTTTAATCGAATATTTGCTTTTTAAATTATTTTTTTTTCAGGAAAGACCAGAATACTACTCTCAAATGAAACAGGTTAGTTCTTCACAACAATCATTAATCAATCAATATTAATAATACGATATGGTAATTAGTAAATCTTATGGCAAACAAATGTGTTTTCTGTTGCAGTTTTTACGAGCGTTGACTTCCTACTTTGCCAAAGACGGTCTAAAAGATGATAATCTACAGACAGAACCGTACAAGAAGTTAAAAGCTCGACTAGAACTAAACTCTCTCAGCACTGAAGAGCTCATGCTAGAATACTTTCACAATCTGGCCGATGAAATTGTAAATGTAAGGAGGGTATTATACTATTACTGACTTATCTATGAAATTTTTTGAATGCATGTCTAATAACTAGAAACGTATCCACAAAATGTAGATCAAGGTCACACAGGTCAAGATAAAATTCAAGTGTAAGGAATTTGCAAAAGGTAATTGTGTTAAGTTTTATAAAGGTACCTTCATTATGTTAGTCAAAAATGAGCCAAATACAAAAATGTTACATCAATGCCATATAGATAAGACTTTGCATGTTAGCCATGCTCTTAAATATCAAGATGAATCTTCACAAGAACTTCAATGAAAGCATCCTCAATCAATAGGTTCTAGAAATGTGAGGTCAGGGTCATACAAAATGTCAAATTAGTTAGACAAAGTTGTCATGATCATTCCAAAATGGAGTTTTTTTTCAGTTGTATGAAGCTTGATAAGAAATCCTTTACAGCTCATTCATAAATAAAAATCCCTTTTTGGGGGGTGGGGGGGGGGAGGGGAATGTCATGTACATGGAAAAGCATAACAAATATATAAGCATAATGATACTTCAAGTATTTTTGCATGTGAAATTTACACATAATAAAATCTCTTTTCAAACCAGGAAACACCATTTGACTTTCTGGGAAATCTTGCCGTGAAGTTGTCATATATAGAGGAAACAAGAGGAAATGTTACCATTTTTGTAAAAGGTAAAAATAGAATAACATTCTTTATTGTAAATATATAAATGTCAAATTACAAACTCCATTTATATTATACTTACAAGCAATTTCTGGTTCAGTCCATGTGATATTTCCCCATGTTTTTTCAGTAATTCGAGCCTCAGACTTGCCAGGATTGGATCACTCTGGTTTGAGCGACCCTTACGTAGTAGTCTCCCTTTATCCAAAGACCATGTTTGGCCACAACAAACCACAGAAGACAAAAATTATAGACCAGACATTAAACCCGGTGTTCAACACTACCTTCCAGTTGTAAGTGGTTCTCATTCAAACTGAAGTCTCATAATAATCAGCACTTACTCAGGAAAAATACATTGCTATTATGACCGACATCATTTTGAATAAAAAAAAATAATGGGAAAATGAATATCAAAATTCTCTTGCCCTTTGAAACCTTATTGTGTCTCAGTTTCAACAAAAAATTCAGGTGACTTAATTTCTACTAAAATGCATTTTTCTTTGAAGGGACGGATTCACATTTTGTTTTTTGAAAAAAATGTTTTTAATTTTTAATGGTAAACATTAAAAATATAACAAAATACCATTATACTTACCCTCCACTTTCTATTCACAACAGTTTTCTCTAGTATGATGAACCTCCTTAACACAAGCAGATAATTTTGCTCTTGAATTTCAGCCCCAACGTCCCACACGAATATTTGACAGTGAGGGGAGCTGTTCTGTTGCTAAGCATTTTGGATCACGACAAGATCGGGTCTGACGATTTTGCTGGCGAAGTCGCAGTGCATCTCTCTACCATCACACCGATGGCAATGTCTACCACCGTGGATTCCAAGCCTGCCATCATGATACCCATCAGAAGACCCACCTCTCAGACAAAGGGACCTTACAAGGTAATGTCAGTTTATTCTCGGTCCCTTTCCACTTCTGGAGATTCCAGGAGCATCAGTGTAGCTTTTTCCCCCACTTTACCAACTTTTCATATTTACATAACATCTGTAAACTTACTTGAAAGGAATATCTGTTCATTTCACTTTTGTTTACACATTTATGATGTATACATTGGATCCTTACAAAGTTTATATCTTTATGTTTATATCTTTACATTGAAGGTTCTGGTGGAAAGGAGTAGCTGGGACAAAACAGCGAAATTATTTATCACCGACCGACGACGCTTTATTGAAAAACAGCGGAAACGTACTGATCTCAATACCAGAATGTCTGGCTTCTTTTCCTTCTTCAGGAGCAAAAAATCCTAACAATTTGTATAAACTGACCTGACGTGCCATTGCAATGTGCCAAATGTTGTATTTAATGGATTTTGTTGTTGTAGTTCTATGTTTATTATTTATTCCTGACATTGTTGGATTAAGTTTAAAATAAATTATATTTAATTTCTCTACCTCCACTTTATCATTATATATAGATGTTCATAACAATATGAGGACTTGTAAATGTAATGCATTATTGCTAGTCATGGGTGACGAATTATGGTATTTCTCTGTTCAATAGACTAAAACTCTGGGCAGGTGAAGATGTTTCTCGATTCAATAAGTGAATAGAGGAAACATTACAAATTGTTGCCCTTTGCTAGTGTTAGGAATGCAAAATGATTATTACACTGCTTGAAAATATCATACAAACAATTGTCAAAATTGTTAGCAGAAATCCATTTCCAACCTGTACTTCAGTGAGTTCCATGCTTACACATCCACAAGCTTACAGTAAAATTAACAAATATTAAATTTAATGTTTGAGTGACACAAATGTCTCCACCAAGGGCTATAATTCTGCATAAAAAATTATTTGACTGGACCCATATAGCTTTCCAAATGAACCCATAGCCGAGAAAACAAATGGAAATTGAATTATGACAGCCAGACAATAAAGGGTAACATGTCATGCCCAAATCATTTCATTTTGGGGGTATAAAAAAAGAAGAGAGAGAACAATTGATTATAATATCTTTATTTACACAGAACATCTTTTATAATAACTTTAGAACTAATGGAAACGTCTGTTCACTTTTTATCCCCAGACTCCACCTGAGGGACGGGGGTCTCTGGGACTTCCTCCTCCTTGGGGCGGAAGTTGGGGAAACTCTCCCAGGGTGTACTGTACTCAAATTTGCGGAATTCCTGGGCCATTTCTACAGGCTCAATTACGATTCGCTGGACTTCCTCATCGTAGCGGAGCTGCAAAAAACAAATTAACATTTGACACTGACCTCATTCCAGCCTGTGTAGAGAAAGTCAAGTTTGACACTGACATTAATGTAACCTGTCTGAGGAAGTCAATTAATACTTGATCTCTGAGTAGCCTGTACAGAGGTAGTCAAAAATATGACACATACCTCAGTGTAGCCTGTCAAAGGGAAATCCTTCCTGAATGGATGACCTTCAAATCCATAATCTGTAAGAATTCTCCGTAAATCGGGATGATTGTGGAAGTAAACTCCATACATATCCCAAATCTGAAAAAAAAAGGAGAAAGTTCAGAATGTACCATTTTTCATAGTTCAGGGGAAAGAATGTAGTGATTTCCTCTGAACAAAAACTTACCTCTCTCTCGTACCAGTTTGATCCTGGGAAAACACTGCATGAACTGTCTATACCTGTCAGCTCATCTGTGTAAGTAAGGACTCGAATACGTGAGTTATACCGTATGGACAGCAAATTGTATACTATCTGCAATGACAGAAATACTTTAGGCTCAATCAAATGATAACTAATGCTCTCTGTCTCAATATAGTGTTGCTTTTGCATTTGAAGTTTCTAATTGCTTGTATAATAAATTAACACCTATATTTTCATCAGCCTCAATGAGGTGAGAAAATTTCAAGTCTGAATGACTAATACTAAATAGGCACTTTAAAAATGATTTCTTTTAAAGAAATTCTAATAGATATTCCACGACATGGTACATGACAAATCAATTGGTGGGGAAAAGGAAATTACATTTCACAAATTCATTTTTGTAATTCTCTTCTTCTAATCAGTTTATCAATGGATTCATTATCATCATTATTTGAGACTACAGTTAACTCTCGAATTATCGCCACTCAATTCATCGCCATATTCGGTTTAACGCCACATTTTTTAAGGAACGTTTTTCCTGCTACTTAAAATTCTCGTTAAAACGCCAAATTCGTTTGCGCCACGGTGTTTTCAGTACAAATGTCTGTTTCACAGTGCCAATTATCTCGATAAACCGCCATGGGTACCTGTGGTCACCGAAGCGGTAAATTGGTCATTATCGATCTCCAGGGTCCACCTGGGCTGAAAGACCCAGTAATTACTGTGTTAAGTAAACAAGAAAAGATGTAATATGAGATGTAGTCGCGTTATCTGTACATTATAGAAAACCCGTTTCAGTTTAGGTACGGCTTGGCCACAAAAGAGAGTTCTTTAGAGTTTCGAAGATAAAAAGTAAAGGATTTTGGGATGTTTAAACAAATAATCATGTTAAAAATGTTTTAAATAAATTCATTACAGAAAATATTTACATGACTTATATAAGTAAACATGGAAAACAGCGGTAACTCTTTTTCTACAAAATGGCAGAACTTTTTCTTCAAAATGGCGGAAATTCAATTCATCGCCAAATTCGTTATAATGCCAAAGATTCAAAAGAACAAAAGGTGGCGGTTTATCGAGAGTTTACTGTATTTTTAATCACAGTTTCAATCATCTGATCTCAGAACTTTAATCTGGTATGATTGACATTTCCATAAAGCTGTTTGAGGTGTGATCTGAAACTACCAAGCAAACAACACACACACAAGATTCCAAGACAATATCAGTTACCTCAAACCTGTTGGTCCTGGTTGGTACATCTACACATGCAATGTCCACGATGTTGGTGAACTGGGCATTGTAATGATCCCTGAGAAAAGTCAGAGTTGGGATGATCCCCTCAGGATGAATTAGGATCTCCAACTCGTCCCCAGACATCAGCCGCACGGTCTGTACATACTTAGATAGACACTGTCCGACATACTGACCGAAGTCCTCAAGCTGTTTCTTACGTTCAGGGGCCACAGGGGGTCTCACAGTGGCTGTAAAAATCATTACTTTTAACAGTCAATTACAAAATAATACACAATATATGTACGTGACTAGTAATTTTCAGCACATCAAAAAGCATTCATTCACTAATAAAACTTTACTTAGTGGTAAGTCTTCCAGGAAAGACATGTCGCCTACCTACTTCTTTTTCTTTGAATAATTACTTCATATTGAAAGTATCATCATGGTGGAAAAGTATGTAATTTTAATTTTTTTGTCAGAATTTAGTTCTGATCAAGTTGTGCCAAACAGAAAGTTGTCATACAACAGTTTCAAAACTGTGTTACACGATACATTTCTCCATACTGATGGTCTGTGCCAAATATCTGGAAGCTGTCCTGTGTGGTTCCAGAAAGAAGTATGACAGAAATAATTTTGTGACAAATTTGTCTAATAGTATGTTAAAAATATTCTAAATTGCGTCAAACAGGAAGTGGACATGTGACAGATTGGAAACTGCATTACTTGATACAGTTCTCCATACTGATGGTCTGTGCCAAATATCTGGAAGCTGTCCTGTGTGGTCCAGAAAGAAGTATGACAGAAATAATTTTGTGACAAATTTGTCTAATAGTATGTTAAAAATATTCTAAATTGCGTCAAACAGGAAGTGGACATGTGACAGATTGGACTGCATTACTTGATACAGTTCTCCATACTGATGCTCTGTGCCAAATATCTGGAAGCTGGCCTGTTGTTTTCTGAGAAAAATGTGACAGAAATTTTTGTGACGCCGATACAAGACTACAGATAGTGATCCTTATATGTCGCCTCTGCTAATGCAGGCAGGCGACACATTGATTCAGTGCATTCACAATAGAACACTAACTCACGTGTTGCATCTGGTTTTGAGGATTCAAATCTAAAACACTGTGTGGCTGCAGCGGGTGCTGTTTTAACTTGGTTCAAGACTGGATGAAAACATAAATCATAATTAGGCTTATTATACAAGCAGATATATATAATATGTAGATCACTGATATTAAGAATCATAATTTTTTTTAAAAATATCAAAACTATGCAATATTGTCAGACTATAGCTAGGGGTGTAACGATAGTCGATAGTTATCGATATCAACGGGCAAGATAGTAAATAGTCCATTATATTTTGAACCATTGATAACTATCTGCGATAGTCAGTGCAACTATCGACTTGAACGATAGTTCTTCAACCGATGTCTGATATTCCTTCTTTGACAAAAACCTTTCAAAATTCGAACGAAAAGATAACTTTTTACGTTTCTCAAGGTAAGGAAGACAATTCAAAGAATTTAGAGTGTTGGTAAAAAGGGTCCAAGACTGGGCTGTGTCGGTATTTTTTCTTACATTCAGAAGTGTGTTTTTCATTTTCATTTTCTATACATGTATATATACTGTGTGTACATAATGGCAGCTGTTAAAGAAAAGGCAGAAAGACCATAAAGAACTATCGTGATACTATCGCAATAGTAAGACTGACTATCGATAGTCTATCGTGATAGTTGTTTCAACTATCGATAACTATCGTGGTAGTAAATTTTGAATCAATAGTCACCCCTAACCATAGTACTGATAAAGACTTTGATAATCTAGTAATGTAACACAAAACTAAAAGAAAATATTTTCTGCCGACCGAATTTTCTCCATATGCATCACAAGTTTTTTAACATGAAGCCCATTGCTTAATATAATTCAATAGTTGCCTGATAATTTCTTACTGATGAATTGGTTTTTCTAATATTTATTTACCTGCACCCTTTGCAATCTGTGAAATTGGACGAAAAAATCGGCCCAATCGAAGAGCCATTTTCTCACTTCAATGTCAGATTTTTGCTAGGTCAATCTAATATAATTCGACCAGACAAAAATATCTATTATAACTTGTTTTGAATAATTCTGTTAAAAACAACTTTACATATTGAATAAAAAGATTTATTACTGCATGGCTAAAATCCCTTTTCAGGAGTTACAACAACAACTTTTAAAAATTGAATCAACGCACAACCTAATTAACTATTTGTGTATAGTCTTTTGGATGTTTTTTCAAATGAATTTTAGCAGAACATTTCAATGTTTTCGAGTTTCAAAAGCACTTAGATCATATTTATTTATTTCCTGAAGGTATTTCCATGTACTATTTTGCGTGCAGAGTCTTAGTCATAACATAACACTGTGATTGTTAAGCCTTTACTTGTACATGTTGATAAACTTTTCAAGAACCATGGCAGGTTATCCCCAAAATTCAAATCCGTTTTTAACTGAGGAAGATGATGACTGGAGTTCTAAGAAAGGCCAAGGGGGAAAGGTTCAAGAACAAATATTTGCTTCAGAGGATAGACAACTCGACTCTACAATGAGAGCCTTGCGCAGTATCCAAGAATCTGAAACCATGGGTGTTGCGACAGCTGAAGTGAGTGTTTTATTTCAAGTGTTCAATCAGGGTTGGGCGGTAAATTCCACCCCTGGTATTTACCGCTGGCATTTACCGGTATTTACTGGACTGGCAAATAAGACTCAAGTGGCAAATACCGGCAAATACTGGTCAATTGAACTTTTAAAGTAAATTTATAGCTTCAACAATTCAAAATATGAAATCAAAGTAAATCTAAAGTAATTCTTTATCATTATATTAACATTAAAATTGATTAAATCAAATTATTCACAGGATTAAATTCTAGGCTGAAACATTTTTAACAGTTGAATCTTGATTTTAACCTCCTATACAAAATTAAGATAAAAATTTTTTAATAATATGGGTAAAGTTAATAATACATCACTGGTATAAATAACTGTGCATGTGCCACTGGTCTAATTATAAGAAGACCATATGGTATAATTTGAAACACAAGTTTCAAGAACTGTCAATTCAGGTGGGTTAGATGGACATAAAAGGATAAAGCAATAATATCACAATTATTTTCTGTCATCAAAAATAGGAAGTTGAAGAAAAAAGAGGGTATCAAGTATGACATGAGCTGAATGGTTCAATCCTCCAACACATTTACAGCAGTAAGACTTTGGACATAATACAGGCTTACACATTACCAATAACATAGTTCAGCATGAAATCCAAACATCCATTTGGAATTTCTTCAGTGTTGTTGAAAAGACAAGAGTGAAGAACAATGCGCAGCCTTGACTGCCAAAATTGTAAAGTGCTAAGAACTCTAAACTTTATTTAGAAGTGTACAGCCAAAATTACAAAACCCTAAAAAATAATTGTGTAATAAATTTAAATTAAGCAGAGTTTAAAATTTTTTGGAATGGTAAGACATTTGGACTGACACTATTAGAAATAGTGTCAGCCCAACAAATTTTTCAATCCAAAAAAAAAAAACATTACTTTTAAGATTTGTAAATATTTATCAGATAAACTAATTGTACATCTCCCATTCAGCTACAGGTTCTAAATCTTTCTTTCATGCATTCTCTTCCTTGTCTTGTTGACACTCTGGTCCTTATTTTCACTTGAATATGTATAAAAACACCCATTCTCCACTTCTCTCCTCATTCCATCTCTCATCCATCTTCTTTACATCTGTCTTCTCCTCTCAAATTCTCTCTCAATCTAAACTCTCTCATCTTCCTCTTGTCTGTCAATATCGATATTTTATTTATGAATTTTCCTTGCAACCAATGAATGTTGGATTTCGATAAAAGACGTTTTCGAATCAAACAAAGACAAAATCTCCCAATTCTCAAGTCCCTGAAACAGGCAGTTTTTTTTTTTTCCTATAGCATCTTTATAGGTTTTTCGATTCCCGTTTTCATTTCCCGTGTTTTGCATCATTTGAAATGGTTATGGGCCAATGGCGCCATTTTGGAGGGATAAAGCGAATCGATCCCGATCTTTATTCGGACATCGGACGACATTTAACAATTGTATCGGATTTACTATTTTTATCGATAATCCAGTACCATTATAGATTATCAAGACTGTCTGTTAAAGTGTAAAGTTAAAAAAAACACATTAAAACTTTATAATCAGTTGAATAGAATATCAATATTAAGAATAAATATATATTGACCAGTGAGTTTAAAACTAACAAGAAGCAGTTAATATAATATAAATTTCGAGTGGTTTATTCAACACATTAGTATTTGCCGCATTTACTGGATTTTCGTAAATACCGGTATTTGCCAGCGGCATGAAAATATGATAAATGCTGGCATTCTTGCAACCTGTGTTCAATAAAGTGGTAAGACTTGTGGGACTACAATGATATGACGGTAACAAAACTACATCATCCGTTGTTATTCAATTTTGCCACTCTCATCATTACATCTGTATGGTCAGCCTGAATGCACAATGTACTAGGCGAGAAGAAAATAAAGAGTGACATCCTATAAATTACAGTTTGGCCGGAGCTTGAACAGCTCCACATTTGGTCTGTCACATCGCATGTTTTTTTTTCTCACTAATTTGGAACTGGGCTGCGGCCCTTTCAATTGGGAAAAAATAAGGACAAAACAAGAAATTGGAAAATTAATAACTGAAGTAAAGCCATTTAAACCTACTCAGTATTTCACAGGGCAACAATCGCGAATCTGGTAAAGGGGCAACTATTGGTCTCATTTTCACTTTTATCTGTCTTGAGCCACTTTTCATCAGGTGTCAGTTTCTTAAAATCAATTTCAGTCCTTGTCCTGTACACTTCGTTTTCGATCTTAATAAGTTCGGGCTCGATATTCAAAATTTCCAAAAATGCGTCCTTCATTGCTTCCGAATGACAGACTCGTGTATACCCTATCAACCCTTTACTAAGTTGTCCTTTGACCCATGGGCGGACAAAAGTCTATTTCCTTACGAGGCCCTTTGAACTTTCGTATCTGTAATTGATCTTTGATATTTTATGTTATAAATTGCAGTAACTACGATAATGCCTCACAAGGTGGGGCAACCATAAACTTGTATGAAAACTTAATTTCGCTATAATTCATGTGTAACCTCTTTCATATGTAGGTAAGAAGAAAAGATCTTGACTTTTTGCCGATTGACCTTGGCCCGCAAAGGCGTAATTCGCGGTGAAGTGTTGATACGTACTATTAAACAACATTTTTACAAGCCTCCCTTGAAATTTACCTGGACAGAGATCAAAATACTCGTGTCATCAAATAAAGATTCAATTATTAGCTCACATTCGATTGACAGTTTAGCTGAGTGTCCACTGGACACTCCTTTGATACAATACAACCGCATCCGCGTGTCCAATTCTTTCATCTACCGGGGACGCAGAGATAACGCTGCGGTATGGTTTTTTTAAAAAATTATGATTCGATAACACTGAACTAAAATATGGAAAATTAGACAAAGGTCAGTCATAGCTGTTTTGTAACCCGAAGAGAATGTCCTCAAAAATCACTGTTATCAGACGGCATCCCACAAGATTAAAAGAACAGTCATTGTCGGAAAACATTATATAATTTGGACAACGCTTTGCCATCCGGAGCCTGGATGACAACGTCAATGTCAACAGAAAATTTCTTTCAAATATCTATTAAAAAAAAAATCATGAGAGAGAGAGAGTGTAACTGCTTATATATCTTCAAATCCAATAATAGACCAAGTCATAATTGAAAACTTGGTCTAGTTTGTTGACAGTCCATGCTTCATCACATTGATAGACTACAAGTTCTTGAAATGCTCGTGCGGCAACCGATACAAAGTGCAAAATCTTTCAGAAGATCGGGCCATGCAGTGCATTGATTACCATGTTTGATTTTCCCCTTTTGAAAATAACATGTTGAATGTGTTTATAAACTCTGAATGCAAGCGATATTTTGTTATAATGCATGAAATCTCGTCACTGTCCGTCGATAATATTCAGTCTCTTCTCACTCGTTAATTAGAAGGATTAAATATACAAACGTTTTTTAAAAATATTTGCAAATTCATAATCTTCCATGGCTATGTCTCAATATCATCGGTAAATAAATTCAATGTAATCATGTAATAATTTTAAATATAACATACTTGACGATTTGCTTATTTGAATCTTGTTTCTCAAACGATAACAAGTAGACACGCTTTATTCCTTGATTTCTATGTGTATAGCAATTAACACCTGGCAGCCTTGGTCAATCCAGGTAGATAAGTCTGTTTCGATTTTTCCGCCTACCTTATTAATAACCGACGGCGAAATGGGTTTAAATACTTTTAATAGGTAAATATCATTGTCAAAATGTAATTATTTGCTAATTACTTTATCACATAAGAACACTCAATCACATTCATCAGACAAACCATTATTATTGAATACTTCTTCCGGGTGAGGAGGCAATATATTATGAAAACATAAAAGCAACATTATTGAGAATGTAATCGAACACACATTTTTTTTTTTATATACTAAAATACTTCTAACGCGAAAAGGCCGAGTAGTACAATGGATTGAAGCATTTAGATATCGCACATTTTTATTATTTTTTTTGGTTACGATTGGAATTTTCCCCAAAATGGAAAATATTGGAAATTTTGATTGGGACGGGCCATTGCCCAAACGGCAAAAAAAAACTGCTTGGTTAGAGAACTTTATCATAAAGACATTCCCCAGATTCGGTGAGGGGACCGAGACACATTTGATTTAGAATATTCTAACTATCACTATGTTGGTTCCACTCAGTGAGTGATGGTTGGTGGAAAGAATTCATGGGTTTTGGTGGTCATAATTTCACTATGTATCAGGGGTTCAATTTTTTTTTCATAATAGTCAAGTCTGGGACTTGAAGGGTGAATATTAGGAAAGTCCAAGGAAGAAATGTCCAAATCCACATTGATAACACATATTTTAACATCATTAAAATTAAATTATGATACATCTTATTTGTTTTGAATGAATAAAAACAATAATATTCATTATAAAATCTTATGATCTTTATTTCACTTTAATATTAATGTCAAGTCCCTGGACTTTCAGCGAATTTAATTGCCAAGTCCGAATCTAGAATTAGTTAGTCCCGGATGTCGGACTTGAGGAATTTTGAACCCCTGATGTATGTTTGAATTGTTTATCTGATGATTCACAGTGGTTTTGGATGGATGATAGTCACTGAATTTAACAAAATGGATGACATTGGATGCTGCCACGCATGCTTTTGATTTTACTGGTATTAAAGTAGTTTCATTATTTAACAATCATTTTTATACGCCCGTCTTCAGACGGGACGTATATGTTTATGGTTGGTTGTCCGTCCGCTCCGGCGTCCGTCCGAAAATAGCTTGTCCGGGCCATAAGCTCCTGAAACCTCTTTGTAGATCTGAATAATATTTCACAAGAATTGTTGCCCTGGACCTAGAAAGTGTCATGACTTGATCCAAGGTTATTCGTCAAAGGTCAAGTCATAATACACATAATAGTTTTAACATTGGCAAAAGTTTGTCCGGGCCCTAACTCCTGATCCTCTTTGTAGATTTGAATAATATTTCATAGATTGTTGTGCCTGGAACCTAAGGAAGTGTCATGACCTTGATCAAAGGTTATTGGTCAAAGGGTCAAGGTCACTATACATCATAATAGTTTTACATTGGCAAATAGTTTGTCCGGTCTCTTAACTCTCTCGATCCTCTTTGTAGATTTAAATAATATTTCACAGAATTGTTGCCCTGGACCTAAGGAAGTGTCATGACCTTGATCCAAGGTTATTGGGTCAAAGGTCAAGGTCACTAATACACATAACAGTTTAACATTGGCAATAATGATTTGTCCGGCCCTAACTCCTGGATCCTCTTTTGGCAGATTAAATAATATTTCACAGGAATTGTTGCCTTGGACCTAAGGAAGTGTTATGACCTGACCAAGGTTATTGTTCAAAGGTTCAGAGTGTCACTTATACACATAATAGTTTTAACATTGGCAATAGTTTGTCCGGGCCCTAACTCTGATCCTCTTTGTAGATTTAAATAATATTTCACAGAAATTGTTGCCCTGGACTAAGGAAGTGTCATGACCTTGATCCAAGGTTATTGGTCAAAGGTCAAGGTCACTATACACATAATAGTTTTAACATTGGCAAATAGTTTGTCCGGGCACTATATTGCTGATCCTCTTTGTAGATTTAAATAATATTTCACAGAGTTATTGCCCTGGACCTAAAGGAAGTGTCATGACCTTGATCCAAGGTTATTGGTCAAGGTCAGGTCACTACCACTTAATGGTTTATAACATTGTCCGGGCCATAATTTTGACTGGAGTGCATGTGATTGGCATAATATTTCACAGAATTGTTGTGCATAGACACAAGAAAGTGTCATGACCTTTGATCCAAGGTCACTAGTCAAAGTTCAAGGTTCAAAATGCACATCGTGGTTTTAACTTGTCCGGACCATAAGTTTGTTCACGATGTGCATGAGATTGGAATAATATTTCACAGAACTTGTTGGTCTAGATCCAAGGAAGTTGTCATGACTTGAGCCAAGGTTACTGGTCAGATTATCAAGGTCGCAATGCACATAGTGGTTTTAACCTTGTCCAGACCATAAGTTTTTAACTGATGCATAGATTGGAATAATAATTAAGAAGTGTTGGGTCTAGACCCAGGAAGTGTTTATGACCTATGTCAAGGTCAAGGTCACAATGCACATAGTGGTTTTAACATTGTCCAGGCCATAACTTTTCATGAGTGCAGGGATCGTCAATAATATTTCACAGATTTGTTGCCTTAAGAACTAAGGATGTGTCATGACCTTGAGCCAAGGTCACTGGTAAAAGGTCAAATGTACATATGGTTTTTAACCACTGTCTGGGCATGAACGGGGCGTATATTGCTACGCTTGCGTTGCTCTTGTTAAGATGGTTCCTGTCTCTCTGGTGTTTTAGTTATTGCATATAAATCTAGCTGCCACTGGATTCATTTTAGTTTGTTTATGTCGAATTTAAGGTAGGGATCCTATCAGAGATACATACATTTTCCCTGCAGACTGCAGTATTTAGATAGAGCAATGATGCAAGTTCTTTTGGAGGAATCCTAGGGTTGATCTTGCCTTGCTACAAATATTGCAGAATGCTATTTAATGTGTATGCTCCTTGTTAGGTCCTCAGAGGTTGTAAAGCCAAAGTATGGTATTTAGAAACTTTTTGGAGAATGGAATTTGTTTTGTTTCTATTTATTCTAAAAGTATGAAAGCAGTACTCTGTGAGCACTTACAAACTCCAGTCACTAGCTCACTTCTTGAGGTGCTGAAGGTACTCATGTTGGTTGATTTGATTTTGAATACATGTAGATCTGAATGTACAAAAGACAGTAACCTGCAAATAGGCTTACCTGTTTGGAAACTTGTTTATATGACATAAGAATAACTGTCCCTTTGAGGGACTTGGGAGTCCACTGCAGCCTCTTACTTCTCTCATATATGGAGTGAGCAGAGGAATCATCTGATCCAGTTTTGTAGTGGTTCTCGGATATTGTAGTTTTCCAGTCAACGTTTAAATTCTGAATGCTTCCATACTCAAATATAAAATCGGAATCTGCTGCACTTGCAGCAACACTCCAAACAGGAAGTCTTTGGACGATAAGTAAGTTCTGTAGATTTTTTCCTCTTCATGATATTTTCATCAGGGGGTGTGACATTTACAGTGTATAATGTTCAAACAAATTGAATCACAAAATTTTAAGCCCAGGTGTTTGATGGCCAAATTATATACTGACACACTATTTACTACATGAATTGGAGATGTACACATACATCAAATCATGTTTCATTTATGGTTCTTTGTTATTTTGTGATTTTAGGAATTACTTAGGCAGAGGGAACAACTCAACAACATAGAGAGAAAGACAGATGAAATTAATCAAACAATGACCGTCACTCAGAAGCATCTGAATTCCATTAAAAGTGTATTTGGTGGAATAAAAAACTGGTGGAATACCAAAAAAGGGCCAACAGAATCCAAGCCCGAGGAGAGGCCAAGTCGTTTACAGGAAACTCTCGAGAAACACAAGTCAGAGCAGGCCCACCCAGCTCGGAGAAACCCAAACTGCACAGGCTTCTATGAGGAGGACGATGGCTTAGATGACGAGTTCATGAAAGGGTCTAGGACACAGCACCTAAAACCTGTTACGCATAGTGCAAGGGAGGAAGAAATTAATGAAAACTTAGGTATTGGAATTTTGCTTGATTCTAGTTTAAGTTTATAAGAAATGCATATGTGGTGGTGAGATGGGTTTGATTGCCAGTGACCAGACAACTTAGTAGCATCAGGTGCCTATGAGGGGTAAGCATTCTCTGTCGACCAGTCACACCCGCTGTGAGCCCTATATTGAGATTGGGTAAACCGAATACCGTATTCGTCCTATTGAGTGCCCCTGCCCCTATGAGCGCCCCCCGGGACCTTTCCCAATCCTCCAAGAATAAGGGCCCCCCTCCTCCTTCAGTAAAACTTACGTTACAGCAGAACTTTTAATTTTTCTTGCAATCTTGGTACTGCATTCAATTTCATAATACATGGTATCTCAAGTCCACCGATGTTGGCATCATTGGGATGCAGTTAAAAATGTATGTTTCAATATAGATTTATGGTTTACATAAGTTTTTACACAATACACGTTTCACAACAGACGGACTTAATAACCGCCCCCTTTTTCTAATTTTCTAAGCGCCCGGGGCGCTCAATAGGACGAATACGGTAATCTGTAGTCAAAATCAAGGTGTAAAGAACATTCTAACGGTTTGCATTTTCCAATATATCTACTCTTCTGTGATAGCGGGCATTCAGTATTCTATAGATCACTTTATTTAGTGGATAATGATAAAAGTTATGAAAGCATAAATTACATATCACCCATTAGTATACATTAAACTGGCCATACCAAGAATGATTTGTTTGAATTAGGCCATTAAAAATTAGACATGAAATTATGTCTATTTCATTTATTTTTTCTTCAACAAGAGTGATACCTTTATGATCATTTTAAGTTTGTTTGAGCTTTGCAGGTTCACTATAGGAGATATCTAGTTTGTATGAGTCCTGTTCTAGTTTTAATTTTGTCTTTATTTTAGGTCAGATTTCAAATGGTTTGACAACATTAAAAGGCTTGGCAATGGGACTGGGGGATGAAATTGAACGCCAAAATTCTCAGCTAGATCGCATGGATCCCAAAGTCCGGAAGGCCAACGATCTCCTGGAGAACCAGAACAAACAGATGAAGCACATCCTCCGAAAGTGATGGGAATGTTTATATATCTTCCCCTAGCAACAAAGTAATAGGGGATATTGTAACTAACTTGTCCATAAATGGCATGTGTGTGTGTGTTAGTCTACATGCATCATAGACAAAGACTGAGTGTGACACCGTATTTTGATTTCAGTCCATGTGGACATAAAATGCAAGATTAAAAGCTTTAATGTTAAGGTCAGGAAGATTCAAATTGAAGTTAAACAAGTTTGTGGACACCTTATAATTGAATGTTTCTTTATATAAAGATTAAAAAATCAGTAAGACCAGGAACCAATGTTACGAGTTGCAAAATGTGGTCATTTTTTTTCCCCTCTCTAATGAATTGAAATACTGTAAACACTATTTTGTAAAGTACTGTAATTACCTGTAGCAGAAAACTGATATCTTTTGAAAATGCAAGTACAACTGTAGTACTGTTCTTGTTGATCAGTTTCTTTCCCTATCCACGACAAGAACATACAATAAGAAGAAATACTGTTTGATTGATGCGTGGCTGGGAGGGAGTTCTGCTTCACAGTGTGGGGTTTTGTCCTCTCTTTAGTATTCATGTCAGTGCTAGTCCTTATTGCAAGCTAGTCCTTACATTGTATTAGAATCTGAATTGCAATGAAATCTGTCATTTCTGAACTTTAGTTATTAACTTTTTTTTTTATAAAATCCAATCAAATCAGGTCAGCTGTCTGGATTTTGCTTTTTTATTCATTTATGAATTTTTATGTAAAGCTTAGATTATAAATTTACTTGCATTCCCCATGCTGAAATTTTTTTTTTATTTCAAAAGGTTTTTCTTTTAGTGTCATTGATTCAAATTTCAGACTGATTTGCTGAATGAATTGTTTTTCCGACCTACATTGCACCAAACTTAGGGTTACAGTGGTGAATCCACAGGCAATCATATCACTTGGGGCCTATAATTACCACATATAAGAGTATATATAGTATTATTAGGCACCAAGCGATATAATTGCCTGTGGGTGAATCACAGTGGGGAAAAAAGATGAATCTTCCAATCTAAATGACTTTCTAGGCAGTGCTGAAAAATATCGGTATTAACATTGAAACATGATCATAATGTAGTTATAACATATGTGTAGTTTGAATATGTCGCAGTTAAATGACTGTATTATAATTTATTTTGATGATATTGTTACCGGTAAAGGTAATACAATGTGTATATATTTTTCATCTCGTGTATAAATCCTAGATTTAAGGGCATACAGTTTTTGGTCTGTCTGTGTGTTCAAAAAACTTTAACCTTGGCCATAACTTTTGAATGGATGGTGGTAAGGCCATGTGTATTCCTTGTGACAAGAACCAAAGTTTTCGATCTCGTTACCTTGACCTTAGGTTTTGACCTTTAAAACTTTTGCCTTGGTCATTATCAACTTTGCTTTGGCAAGGGCATCTGTGTTTCACAAACACATCTTGTTTTTATGTAATCCTGTTACATTGATAGATATTTATTGCTGTTATATGCATACATTATAACATATGTACACCCACCTGTCATGTAAAAACAATATCTCAGTTATTACAACTGTTTGTTGTACTGATTTAATTATTTCAGTTTGTGTCCTGCTATTGTTTGTCACTTGTATCAGACATATTGTAGCCATGTTCAGACAGTGAACTGGTTCTCTCTGTTCAGACAGTGAACTGGTTCTCATTAGATAAGTCTTTGTTGTAAGTTTGTTTTCTTTTAAAATGGTAAAGTTAGTTGATAGTTAGTCGAACATTTGAATTACTCCCACTGAAAAATATTTATTTTGCTGGTTGGTTTAGAAATGAAATATGCAACTCCAATAGGTTGAAAACAAATTTTATGATATTCCTTATGAAACCTTACACATTACTGTCATAGGCGCTCCCCATGTAATTTTGTATTGGGTAAGATGAAGGTTCTACCCCTCTTATTTTATAGAATAGAGGGGTAGGACCTTCATCATTACAAAAATAACATGGGGAGCGCCTTATGATTACTGTATATTTTGCATGTGTGATGTTCCTTTATATACATAATACATTACTAGGATGTCATTGATTGTGACATCATTATTTTATATGATTTACATTACATGAAGAGATAAAAATATTTTGGATTTTTTTTTTTTTTTTTTTTTTTTTTACAAATTGCCGTTTGATATAGGTTCCTAGGGGGTCATTTCTGCATTTATTTTAGATTACATTTTAAAGTGTTAGTCGTTTTTTGCTATTCCTCATTTTGACGTATTTGCATATGAGATGAATTTGGGATTTCGATCATTTTTGAATTATCTGACATCTATTTAGTTAGAAACACTAAAACTGTGGATGAATGTAAATGTAATATGAATCTCGAATAATATGGTTGATAGTGGAAGTTTGTGCTGTATCTGTGTACTATACCACAGTTATATGTACTAAAGCCTCCGCGATATGAACGGATATTAACCAGGTGTACTAGTCAGGTTCCTTGTCACCTGTCTTATCGCAGACAGCCCTTAGTCTCCTTGTGTTTCGTTGTCTTGTATGTGTTTTTTGTTGGTATTTGAATTGTGGGTAATTTAACCTGACTTATTCCAGAATGCTTACATCATTAAATTTCCCTAAAGTTGAACGTAGTTGTGTGGTTTGAGTATTCTTTTAATTGGTAGGCTGATTATAAGGCAGCTAACAGTACGGCTCAGGTGGAACTTAATTTGGCCACTGTGGGCCAATTTAAAAGTGGGCTTTAATGTCCACGGAACACAGTGGGTTGTGTATAGAACACGGGCTATTGCACACAGGTAAATGTCCACTCCAAATGCCCACTGTGATTCAAGTGGCTGGCCACAGTGGAAAGTGGGCATTCAAAAATCCACCCGAGCTGTACTGTATATGACTAATGTTGGGTACGGGTCAAGTTTTACCCGAGGACTTCAATTCAGGACTTCTGGTGCTGGATACTAGTACAGCAGCCAACTGAGCTATTGAGACCCAGTATGTTGGCTGACTGACACATGTTGACTTATTAGTCACATACATTGACATCGTTAATCAACATAGTAAAGACTAATAACACATATTGATACTGACCCAATCACCATATTTGACTGACCAATCACAACATATTGACTGACCAATCATACATTGACTAATCAAATGTGATTGACTGACTAATCACACATACTGACTGACTACTGTATCAACATATTGACTGACCTAAAACATATTGACTGACCAATCACACACATTAACTGACTAATCAACATATTGACTGACAATTTACACACAGACTGACTACTCACACATACTGACTGACTAATCATACATTGACTGATCAATCACATATTGACTGACCAATCCACATTGATCAATCACTCATATTGACCGATTAATCACACATTGACTAATCAAACATATTGACTGATTATTCACACAATATTGACCGACCATTCACATATTGACTGACCAATAACACCTACTGACTGATCAATCACACCTATTGACTGACTAATTACACCTATTGACTGACTATCACACTTATTGACTGGCTAATCACACATATTGACATGACCAAATCACATATTGGACTGACCAATCACACCATTGACTGGCCATTACACATATTGATGACCAAATCAAACATTGACTGACCATCACACATTTGACTGGCTAATCACACATATTGACTGACCAATCAACACGATTGATGAACTAATCACACATTGACTGACTAATTACACATAGACTGACTACTTGACATATTGACTGACTATCACACATATTGACTGGCTAATCACTTAATTACTAACCAATCACATACTGACTGACCAATCACACATATTGACTGGATAATCACATAGTGACTGACCAATCACACCTATTGACTGAGTAATCACATATTGAAGGACTACCATACATATTGACTGACTAATCACACATATTGACTGAACTAATTACAAACATATTGACTGACTAATCACATATTGACTGACCAAATAACCACATTGACTAATCAAACCGTATGACTGATTAATCACACCTATTGACTGACTAATCACATGTTGAATGACTATCATACATACTGACTGACCATCACACATTTTGACTGACCAATCATACATATTGACTGACTATCGCACATCTTGACTGACCAATCACACATATTGACTGACTATCACACATATTGATGACTTTCACATATATCGATAATCAAATTGACGACTAAATCACACATATTGACTGACTAATCACACATATTGACTGACTTTCAACATATATTGACTGACCAATCACACATATTGACTGACTAATCACACATATTGACTGACTAACCACACATTGACTGACTATAAACATATTGACTGGCCAATCAATATTGGCTGACTAATCACATATTGACTGACTAATCACACACATGGCTGACTAATCACATTATTGACTGACTAATCGCACATATTGGGCTGACTTATCAACATATTGACTGAATACACCGTATTATTGACTGACCAGTCATTTCCAATATCTTTTCCTGGGGAGGAAGCATACTCTTCCAATTGAGCTAACTATAACTCCATTAGTAGGGATAATTTGTGCTCAGTTTGCTTGGTTCAGTGGTAGAGCTCTCGCCTCGTGATCGGGGAGGTCGTGCGTTCGAGCCCCGTACTCGGCCTCGTCAACCTAAGTCGTGAAATAGGTAGTGATTGCTCCTTCGCCAAGAGTTCGGCATTTATAAAGTGAGAATCACGGGTCTTTCGGATACTGACCTTTAAAACGAGGTCCCGCGTCGCAGAATGTGTTGGCACGCAAAAGACCTTCACTGCTAATTTATAAGCCATGAGTGCTTCAGATAGGCCTAAAATTTGCAGCCCTTTCACCGGCAATGGTGACGTCTCAATATAATCTGAAATATTCTTTGACGGGACGAAAAAACAACAACAAAAATAATCCATCAATCAAAATCAATTGGTCAAGGAGGTTTGGAGATCAAATTCCGAAAACATGAAAAGTTTACTGGAACGGGCAATCTTTCCAGTCTCAACTAAAAAACTGGACCTTACAGAAAAAAAATTC
>CAJDSM010020329.1:6045-16691 GCA_903981925.1 Ostrea lurida
TGATTGACAGACACACAGGTAGTATTAGTCATTATATATGGTTTGAAATAGGATTGATACAATGTAATTATAAGCAGGGATATGTATCTATTCTCTGAACTCGATGCTAAACAGGTATTGACATTGTTAAGACAAAGCCTACAACGAGTTGCAGAGGGACCTCGAAGACACACGAAGAATTTTAATATTAGTCTTTATATTTGTTTTGAAATATAAGAAGGCAATTAAATTCCGTTATTAATGATACATTGCCTTCGTTTATGAACTATGTATAACCTGGTCTTTATGCATCCATGTAATAAAATAAAGAATATGTCCTAAAATGAACGCGATTAAATGGACTATGAATGCGTAGAAAATGATATAGATAGTGTGTTAAAAATAAGAAACCCATTTCATGTATAAATGTTTGAAGATGATGCTCCGATTACATACCATACATGGGTATATGAACTGCTGCTAACACCCCCCCCCTCCCCTTTTTCATTTTGTGATGTCATTATAGAGGTCACTTTTACGTCTGTGGGTGTGAATTACTGAGGTGTATTAGCAGGTAATATTTTGACGATGTACATGTAGCAGTTGTTAGATTTATTTTAATTTGAGTGTTTTGATGATTATGTGTGATGCTGTATTACAGTATAAACCTTTTATCATGTTTTGCAACACTAGATGCTCAAATATAAAACATTGATCCTTTTGCAATCGAGATGTTTTTAATACTGCTGATCGTCTTAAAATAAAATAAGACGTATATAAGAATATATATAAAAAAAAACCAACCAACAAAGTATACATGTATATGTACTATAAAGCATCACATTTTAAATTAAAAAGTATGTGGGCTTTTCTTGGGATAATTATGCAATGTATATGCATTGACAAACAGTTATAACCGAGTTTCAACAGTCACGTTTATAGACAATAACGATTTCGTTTGCCGTATGGCCTGCTATTGGGTCAAATGTTTGATAGCAATTGTTAAGCCGTTTTTCATGTACCGATTTCACTACAGATTACTTTGTTTACCTGATCAAGACAATGGGCTCACGGCGGGTGTGATCGGTCGACAGGGGATGCTTACTCTTTCTAGGCACCTGATCCCACCTCTGGTGTGTCCAGTGGTCCGTGTTTGCCCAACTCTTGTTTTTGTATTCTATTTGCAAATTCTATGGTCGTTATAACGATTTAGTTTGCAAGTCCGACCTGCCATTGGGTCAAATGTTGTCTGATGAATTTCATAGCTATTGTTAAGCCGTTATTATCCCCTCGCAATTAGTTGCGGCCGATGGGATATAGCATCCCGTGCGGATGTGTTCTTGTGTGTGTCCGGAACGTTCTGAACAAGATAGAAGCAAGGGTACTCATCAGAGAATCATCAAACCTTCCACAAATGTTGCCCATGGAGAGAGGATGATCCCTATTGATTTTCAAGGTCACTATTGACTACAATTCATGTGAACAAGATGGAGGACTCGGCAATCATCAAACCTTTCACAAATGTTGCCCATGGAGATAGGATGAACCCTATTGATTTTCAAGGCCAGGGGTGAAAGGTCAAAGTCACTTTTGACTTAAATTCTTGTGGAACAATATAGTGGATACAGCATTTCATCAGAGAATCATCAAACCTTTCAAAATGTTGCCCGAGGATAGGATAAACCCTATTGATTTTCAAGGTCAAAGGTCAACTATTGAATTGTTTAAAAACTTGTGTTGTGAGGGAATGCTCACGCTTGCGTTGCCTTGTTCATAAACTGATTTGATACGGATTACTCCGTTTACCTGATCAAGGAAATGGCTCACAGCGGTTGCGACCGGTCAACAGGGATGCTTACTCCTCCTAGGCATCTGCAGGCATGCCATCGAAGCTATCTTAGGACTAAGACATATCTTAAGATAAAATTAGGATGTATCTTAGTCCTACATTTGTAAGTGAGGCCATCGAATCTGTCTTAACTTAAGATAAACCCTAAGATAAAGTGCAGACAACCATACAAAAGTCATTACATACTCTCTTAACACCAACATACAATTATGTCCTGTTTACCAGCCACATAGGACCTTGAGATCATCATCCGACAAATGGAAACTGGTAGTGAAGAAATCATCCAACAAATACGGTGCACGAGTCATACAAACTGTGGAATGAACTGCCATTGGAACTTCGTGAGCTTGAAGAACATGGAGCATTCCACAAGAACCTAAAATACTCTTGTTCAAGCGTGAATGTGCCCTATGAATTTAAAAAAATTCAGTGCACGGATTCCAAGTGCAGATCTTTGATCCAGTGTATGAATGCAATTACCTGTGTGTCAGTTTTATCCTGTCTAGTCAATTTTAACCACCTTGTCGTCTTACTACTATGTTTTATGTAAAGTGTTTTCCATTGTTTTATCATTTATTTTATAGAGCTTGCGGGTTTTGTATGGTATATCACCATGATTTTTTATGACAAACATTGTACGGCGCATAGAAACTAGATGTAATTTTGCGCTTTATAAATGAATAAAATAATAATAATATATCCTAAGATTTCTCCTAAAGTTAAGACCCTTCTAGACCCGTCCTAAGATAATTATATCTTAACTTTGTTTATGTTTAAATATCTGTGTGTGCAAGAGAGAAGGAGAATGCGGAGAGAACGTATATTTAGAGATTACGACAATCCTTTAGATTACTTAGATGACCAAAGCATCGTGAGTAAATACAGACTAACGCGGCCAATGATTCATAACTTATGTGCTTTGTTTGAAAATAACAATGAGGACACGTTCGCTTCCAGTGTCTTTGCAAATAATGGCAACTCTACGTTTTTATGCCAGTGGAAGCTTTCAAGAGGTAATTCCAGATATCCGTAACATTTCAAGACAAAGCACAGGAAATGCTATCAATGATGTTATGAATCGTTTAGTTGGAATTTCCAAACACTACATAAATATGCCAGTGAATGTGCCAGTACTAAACCTTTTTATGCAATTTCTCATTTCCCAAACATTGTTGGAGCCATAGACTGCACTCATGTTAAAATGAAATCACCATCAACCAATGAACTCATATATGTAAATCGAAAAAACTATCATTCCATGAATATTCAAGGAGTATGTAACATGGGCGTAGGAGCCGGGGGGGCACATGCCCCTCCACTTTCAAAAGTGGGGGGGGGGGGGCAAAAGTATGTTTTTGGCCCCCCCCACTTTCTTCGAGATAACTTTTTTTTTCTGCAAAGAAATACACACAATTTAGAAGTGTGCCCCCCCCCCCACTTCAGTAAATCAATAGAGTTTGCCCCCTACTTTTAGTGTTCAAATGCCTTTTTTTTTTTTTTTTTTTTTTGCTTGTCACACAATTTTTAAGTGTGCCCCCCCCCCCCCACTTTCAGTAATAAATAGCAGGTTTGCCCCCCCCCCCATTTTAGTGTACAAATGCCTTTTTTCGTTGTCACATAATTTTGAAGTTTGCCCCCCATCCCCCACTTTCTGTGATTTTTTAAAGTTTGCCCCCCCCCCCCCATTCATTTCAAAATCAGTCCTACGCCTCTGTGTAATGCAAATTTAAAATTCCTCAATATAGTGGCAAAATGGCCTGGAAGTACCCACGATGCATTCATATGGTCGAATTCAGAATTGAAACAGCTATTTGTGAATGGAACAATAGCTGATGGATGGTTACTAGGTGACAGTGGTAACCCTTTACGATCATGGCTCTTAACACCCGTGATGAACCCCACCTTACAGGCTGAGGAGAGATATAATGCAGTAGCGAGCTTTCGGGGTACTGAAAGCTCGTTTCCGGTGCCTGGACAGCAGTGGTGGAACACTTTTATACAGTCCATTAAAAGTGTGCAAAATAGTTGTAGCAACATCAGTATTACACAAGATGTGTATCAACGACAGAATACCACTACCCGAAGGATGCGACCCTCGTTATAATGGACATACATGCTCAACCCTTCGTTGGCATAGACGATGGGGCAAATGTCAGATTAAGACTAGTAATTCGCATGTTCAGAAATTAAGTGACTGTGCTTGAACTCGCCTCATGCTCCTTAATTTCGATGTATTGTTATTCGTAGCCACATAATGTAAATGGGAGTTATTTCTTACTAACGTTTTATATATTGATATTAACAAATATTACAAAATTTTAGAATTAAAATAACAATCTCTTTGATATTTTGGGAATATTAGCAACCAAGAAAGGTTTAAAAAATCCATGCATACTAATTTTTTAAGACTTTCTAACAAGCTGCGTAAATATGTACATAGCAAAGACTTCACTTAACATGATGTTATTAAACTTCTAAATAAGCTGGATGCAATGTTTTCAATATTTTTTTTCGAGTGGAGAGGGGGTACTCATATCAACTCCTTCCTGGGGCACAAATTGAATTCCTAATTGAGATAGGTATATTTGATGACTTTGTTGTGAAATTGTAAGTTTCTGTTTTTCAATTTCTAGTCTCTGTTTATCGATATCTAGTCTCTCATTTTCGATAAGCAGTCGCTCGCCCTCAATTTCCACCAATTTTTCGGAGCAGTCATCCTCTTCCCTTGCACGTTTCTTACAGGACACTCTTTTGGGTTGATTTATTTCTCTAACTTCTCCACTCGGGTTTTCTAGAAAAAAAATTTCATTCATAAAAATTATTCCATATAAAAGTTTAGAAGTCTTACACGACTTTTCATTCATTTGCTAAATTTCAAAATGGGTACAGCAACATTACAATTACAAAGCAGAAATTTGTAATTAATTAAGTTTATAGTACCAATTATCATATCAGTAGTTTACCATGTAAGTTACACATACTAGGTAATGTGCTGCGTGTATCCCCTATTCCCCCGCATGTGTCCAGTCCTGATTTCCTTCGACAGATGAGCTTCCAACAATCCCCACGATCTTGTCTTGCATTGGTGTTAACTCGGTCCTCCCCCTGTCTTCACAGTTTCTCTCCTGTTAGATATTTTTTTCTTTGTGTCACTAGCATAGGTGAACCACTTTTTTTTTTAGCTCACCTGAGCCTAGTGAGCTTTTCTGATAAAAATTTGTCCGTTGTTTGTCGTCGTCGTTGTTGTCGCCGTTGGCGTCGGTTGTCGGCGTTGTCAACTTTTCACATTTTCATCTTCTTCAACCACCAGGCCAAATTCACCAAACTTGGTACAATATTATCTTGGGTGAAGGGGATTTTGAAGTTGTCCAAGGAAGGACGGGCGCGCCTTCAAGGGGAAATTAATCACTGAAAAATTGCAAAAATAGGGTTGGTGTTCATTTTCAAAGAAAATCTTCTCAGAGAACCATGGCCAGCAAAAGCTGAAATGTGGAATGAAAGCTTCCCTGATATAAGTGGGAGATATCAGCGTTTGTTCAAATCATCGACCAGGGAGGTACATGGGCCAATAGGCGTATCAAGTTGTTACATGGGAATCATATAGGGAAATATCTTTTTTCAAAAACCACTGAGCCAGAAAAGCTGAAATTGACTATGAAAGCTTCCTGATATAGTGGAGATTCCAAGTTTGTTAAAATCATGACCCGGGGGTACAGTGGCGACAGTAGGGGATAAAGTTTTTACTTTTGAATATATATAGGGAAAATCTTTAAAATCTTCTAAAACCACCGCCGAAAAGCTGAATTTATATATAAGCTTTCCTGAAACAGTGAGATTTGATTGTTGTTCAATCATCATACCCCGAGTACAATGGAGCAGAGTTGGGTATCAACAGTTTCCATTGAAATGTAATATTGAAATCTTTTCTGGTCACCTGAGTAAACACTCAGTGCGACTATTGCATTCGGTTTCCTCCATCGCGTCGAATCGCGTCGTGCGTTTAACAATTAACCATTTTAACTTCTTCTTGATAACATGTCCATTCTTTCAAATTTCTTGGATGAAGCATTTTGGATACAAGCGCATATATTGTAAATTTAGCAGGTCTTTGCCCCTGGGGCCTTGGGCCAAAACGTGGACAAATTTTCAAAAATCTTCTTTACAAGACTCGGGGGGTCCGGTTACGATAGTCCACATCACCTTGCGTGCGTAAGAGCGACTAATGAGGCGGTCATTCGACGAGACCGGAAAACCAAGTCACGTGTCACACAGATGTTGGCACGAAAAAGATCCTCCCGCCTAAAGGCCTGAGTGCCGAGCATAGCCTAAATTTTGCCAGCTCTTCACCGGCATGGTGACCGTCTCCAATGAGTGAAATTCTCGAGTGGGACGTAAAAAGGTTAAATTAACATCTAATCAATCTTAAGTCTTTCTTTACAAACCGCACATGTCTGAACGAGAAATCCAAATACATAGTGATGTAGACAGGAAGGCTATTACCAAAATTGTAAATTTGGTGTATCCCGGGTAGGGTTCTGACACCTAGGGAGGGGGGGGGGCAAACTCTGGTACAGTGGTTATATGTAAAACATTGTGAAAAGCTCTTTTTCAATTGCTATCTGATATTAATGTGAAGTAATGAATGGTTTGGAATGAGAAGGGAGCCTTTTGTCATCACATTTAATACCGCACTCACACAAGTTGGGGGGGGGGGGGTGTTACGTGGAATCAGTTTGTCTGTCACTCTGTAGGCAGAATTGGTTCCCAAACTTTTAAGTGTTAGCTTTTCAGCCATGAGTCACCATATCGAACACCATATGGTCTATCTATTGGGCATTTGGGGTCAAACAGGGCCACGGTCAAGTCAACTGGACATCGATGAGATGAGCAAGTATGTATATTGTGTCTTGGGAGTCAAGGAATTATTCCATGTTGCCTTACGTAGTCCCACTAATATCAATATTCAAGTCGAGAGATCGCGATCTATAATATTGGTTTTCGGGTTTCAGAGTACTTATCCTTTCTATTAGAGTCATATATTCAGATATATATACTACTTCATGAGGACGAAGTAATGTTCTTCGTATCGAATTTTGGGACAAAAGTCAATAGTGCCACTGGACATCAACAGTAGCAATTGCATTTCAGGCTTGGTTGCAGCATTTCCTCTTTCTAACAGAATCACCATATCATAACATGTCAAAGACGTTGCTCTTTGAATTTTGGGTCAGAAATGGTCCGAAGCTCAGCTGGGAACTTAAAGTAACAATAATGGTTTTTCATTAAAAAAGTTCTTTGACACGATCTTGTGAGATTGAGATGACATACTCTTGTGTAATAGATAATAGGAATCATATGATAGTTATTGATAGATATTACATTGTGAACAATATATCTTGGTATTGAGAACTTAGAAATCAAATATGGTAAGGCTCCTGTGGTGGGCTAATGAGTCTCGATTGGTGAGCGCCGCTCACGAAAGTGGCACTTGATGGGGCCTCGTTGTTAGAAAATCGTCGTATGAAGACTCATCTGGACCAAAGAAAAACAATTTACCTAAAGGTTCCTGATATAGAGTAGATCCAATATTTGATTCAGATCGAATAGCTCCTCGGGGAGGGTGGGCCAAATAGGAGAATCAAAGTTTCTTGCATAAAGTTGGGTGTTATTGCGCCAGAACTACTAGGTCAGTTTATTTAAGGAAACTGGAAAAATTGCTTTTTAAAATCGCATGCGAGCCAGGGCAAAGGTCGAGGACGAGTGGTGGCCATGGCCTTTTTGTTCTTAGTTCCTCTACAGTTTTAGTATGTCCCGACGAAACAGCATTTATTTTTTCACAAATCCCCTCCCACACTCGTTTTTTTTTTGGTTTATTTGTCACCATGTTTGAATGTCTGCTAAAAATATCTTCTCTGTTCTCCACTTCATCTAAAAGTATTAATTTTGAAGTTCTATTTTGGAGAAATTCGGATTTCTTTTTCGGATCATAACGTAATCAAGGTAATGTCAACCCTTTTTCAATCACAGTCTACCCGTAAATAACAATAGCCGAGTTAGCACGAGATTTTTTTTTCCCGCAGTATACGTGTATATAGTCTCCAATTAAAGATGTTTGCTGATAATAATATCAAGTTCATATATCTAACTTGTTTTCAATATATCTAAATGTTACAAATTTTAGAATAGTGATAAGATATTTATAATTACATTTTTAAATCGTGCATAATATTTCAAAGTCTTGTAATGATGTAATCTCCAAGATCGTCATAGTAGGGGCTTCGTTCCTTAAGCCTCTTTTCGAGGTGTGTGGAGGGTGGGGTGCTTATTCAAGAAATTGACTTTTGAAAATAAAATCTCATAATATTGGCTTGTATATCTCAATACAATTTTAAGAGTAATTAAGATTAACATTTAGTTAAAGTTTTAAGCCACTAATATCTTCGTTCATTGATCTGTACAGTAACGTTACAATCATCCTAAGATTCTCTTAAGTTTATCCTAGATGACCTTGTTTGCGATTACAAATTATCACTAAGTCATATGTTGACTGATTTGTTTCATACCCTTTGTTAAACTGTCATTTTCCTACTAGATTTGACTACGGGTAATCCCGTTTACTTTATTTCGACTAAGGGCTCACGGCGGGTGTGACCGGTCAGCAGAGGATGCTTACTCCCCCATGGCACCTGATCCTACCTTCGCTTTTGTCGGAGGTCCGTGTTGCCCTACACTCGATTTTGTATATGTTTTTTGGATTATGATTACGTTTGACACAATGTTAACTTCGCCTTTTTGTATAGGATAGTCCTAAGAGAGCTTCTATATCCATCTTAGGGTATGTCTTAGGACCATCCTAAGATATATCTTAAGTTGTGTCTTAGGACTATTCCTAGGAAACCTTCGATAACATGCCTGCTGATTCCACCACTGGTGTGTCCAGGGGTCCTGTTGCCGAACTCTTGTTTTGTATTCTATTTAGGACTTACGAGATTGATCACTGATCGTTATCTTTATATTGGGACTTACAGATGATCACTGTCGTTATCTTTATATTTGGGACTTACGAGATTGATCACTGATCGTTATCTTTATATTTGACTAAATCAAATACCCGTTATATTTGCCTTTATCTTAATCATCATATATCTGATATTAATATAGTAGTCCTTCATACAATAATTGAATTGCATGTGTTTGATCGAGGTTTGAGTTGAACCAAAGTACCAAGAAAATTGTTAACAGACCTGCGAAAATATGTGATGTTATAGTTACTGTAATTCATGACATGTCTCGTAGCTTCTGTTGTAAAATATAAGTAAAGAGACATATCTGCAATCCACAAGAAGTCACTTATTTACATTAACTTTTAAGAAGTAACAGATTCTATTTCTATGGAAATCTAGTCGCGTATAAATGATCTATCTCTATCTCTCTCTGGGGAAAATCAGACATCACCTGATTAAAGGAACCGCGCTACTTTGTATTCTGTAAGCCATTAGTTCTGCCAATATTGCCGTTATACTGCATCTGGTTAAATTAGTTTTTTAACAATCACATTAAAACTAACTCAATCGGGTAAATGTTTGTATCGGTACTTTCTAATTAAGGCAGGGCCCAGTTGTTCCTACATGTTACTGTACAAGGAATGTCGGTGCGTTACAATTAACACTGCACCGAACGCTCTTAACGACTCTTATCTGTAAGGTATCTAAGACGAAAAAAGTCAGGTAGATAATAATGTTGTTGGCGTGCCACCCACACTTAAAAAACATTTGGATTAAATCGACGAAATCTACGTTTCTAGTCTCGTCTTGGAATAAATCAAGGACAGTATAAAATGTCGAATTACTCAAAACAAAGTTAATAAAAATCAATAATAAATCGTTGAATCAAATATCAGCATCCCTGTATAGAACAGCTTAACATTGTTATTGATGCCCTGTTAGTTACGGATACATTGAAATTTGACATTTCCTCGTGAGGTGCGTTCTTCTCCATCGAGTGTAATCTCTCTGCACTATCAAATACCTCGCGTGAGAAAATGTGTGAAGCTCATAATTAAAATTCACGAGTTATAATAATTTTTATTAGAGGCATTAGGAATTGTTACCATTCCAGAAAATACGAGAGCATTTTATAGACACAAGACTGTTCTCGCTTACAATAATTGGGGTTATAATGCGCGTGCTCATANCTTCATTGTGTACTTGCTTATAATAATTGGGGTTATAATGCGCGTGCTCATAGTACATATATAGGACCACACACTGACCTCATACGTTGTGACTGCGATTTAAATTTATTAAATAAATATTTCTGCTTCTGGTAGACACCCATTCGGCCAAGCTCGGCTGATTGATTGATTGATTTTCAGATTATTTACCGTTTTACGTCCCACTCGAGAATATTTCACTCACGTGGAGACACTCGCATGGATACATCACCAATGCCGGTGAAGATTTAGGCCTATGCTCGGCACTCAGGGCCTGTGAGCTGGGAGGTATCTTTTTCGTGCCACACCTGCTGTGACACGTGACCTTGGTTTTTCCGGTCTCGTCCGAATGACCGCCCTCATTTAGTCGCCTCTTACGACACGCAAGGGGATGCTGGGGACCTATCCTAACCCGGACCCCCTCGGCTGATTCTGGAACCTACATTAAACCTCGGCTGTATGACAGTATTTGATGTGCGTATTCGGCCTACATTTGTAATCCGACCGCCTGTTAACCGTTAAGGGAAACCACAGCGCTTGCTTAAAATAGTTTTTTAAATGAAAAAAAAAGTTAAAGACATTGAAAGCTTTGCAAGATGATCAAGA
>CAJDSM010020334.1:0-14179 GCA_903981925.1 Ostrea lurida
TCCCTTTTATACAGTTTTCTGCATCATTAAAACGTTTGTGGGATCTTTACAACACTAATTCTTAATCCTTCGTTATCGTCATTTAAACTGATTTAAAAGTATGCAACAAACAAGGGCAATTAAATATCTGATAAAGATATGGTGGGATGATTTAAACAAGTAAATAATCAAACTACTGAACCCCAAAATTGAAAATCTATTTGATTATTCTAATCCTTTACAATGGTGTATACTCATTAAGATCCTCCTTGTAAGTGTGGGTAACTTTAGAGAGATAATTGTTTGTAACCAAGAATGCAGCAGATAAAGTTCCACACGGATAAATTATTCATTCAGTCTATTGCTGTACTGCCAGCTTAGCTGGGCTTTCTCTTCTGTGTAACAAATTAATTACGCATCTTCTATCAGGTGTATACCCTTCTGTATAACAAACACGCATCTTTTTTTCTGACCACTCTTCTGTGTAACAAATACGCATCTTCTGTCAGGCCTACCCTTCTGCTTAGCTTCGTTTGAAGTTATACATATACACCAGTTAAAATAATTTTCCTCAAAACAAAATTAATGACTATTTCTCATCATAAAAAAACAATTGATGACCTTGCCTATGCAAAGATAACTGAGAAATTTTAAAATCAAAGATATGACAATTCAGTTGCTTACTTCTACTGTAAAATCTGCATGTCAGAGAGAGAGAATGAGAGAGATGGAGAGCAGAGGATGAGAGAGAGAGAGAGTGAGAGAGAGACGAGATGAGAGAGAGGATTGGAGGTAAAAAGGTGTGCTGGACTGAGAATGAGTAAAGAGAGTAAGTGGATTAGAAGGGGGAGAAAATGCGGCGGAATAAAAAAGGCAGAGAATGAGTTGGAGTGCAGAGACATTATTTGGATTGCCGCTCTGCCTATGCAGAGTCTCGGGCCCAAAACGCTGACAGCGATCATTTTATAAATCAATAGACTGATATAATAAATTTAATAAATTCTCCCCAATAAGTATGCATTACATGATTATACATGGTAATAGAGAGTTCTAACAACTCTGAGGTGCTTCCCTTACCAATCAATAGAAATCAAAGTCCCCCTCCAAGCACCATCCATTGATCATAACAAACTGCAGAGCTGCATGTACATTGATAATAACTCCTCTGTGGTCAGCTTAAAGTTCAACAACCTCAGGCAATGCAATTCTACCCTCAGGGCCTGCAACTCTACAGAGCCCACAACTCTATACAGCTAGCCCACCTATCATCAGAGTCTGCAATTCTACCCTCAGCACCTGCATTAACTCTACCCTCAGAGTGAATGTATAAACCAGCAGTAAGATTAGATAGAATGCTACAATAAGTTCAGACAATGCACAATCACAGCTAGTGGATAGGCCAGACAGTAACTGATCTGCACTACTTGTATAATCTACACACCTTTTGAGAATTTTGAAAAAGGGAGGTAACTCTCGCAAAGAAATTGATTTGTTATATTGACACCTAGGATCAAACTGCTGTATTTAGCAAGTGTTGAATGACTGGAGCCAGGCCAACATAAATTTTATTTTTTAACAAGTCCTCCGGCAAAGACTATCTTAGTAGCACATACAAGTGAAAATATTCAATTAAGCCAGGTAAGGTCTATCCTCAAGCAGATATATCAAGAAAGAAAACACAACAATTATCAGCAGAAAACAGATGATGTTGGGAGATTTAATGAGCACTGATTCTAATAAAAGAGACATTGACCAACACATGAACTGGAAAGAGTTCAACTTTAGATGTGATGTCACAGCATTCTCTGTCTGGTACTATACATTTCCATACAGAAACGAGCCTAATTATATTGTATCAATCATGAGTATCATATTGTAATAATGAATAATAATGATTAGTTTTTACCTAGTGCTTTATCTACCTAAGTACCCAAATCACTTCGCAATACATTATTATTCCAACAGACCTTAACAATCCAGAACCTTTTCAGTGCAAGGTACTGTTCCAGCGCTAGAACAACATAACATTCTGATAATACTTTTCACTGTCTATAGCCAGGTACCCCTTTTACTATTGGGTGGAGTGAGGAAATTTGTGTAAAGTACCTTTCCCAAGGACACAATGTCCGCCCTGCCACAGCCAGGATTTGAACTCACGACCTCTCGGTCAAGCCTGACGACCTAACCACTAGGCCACTGACGCCACATATTCATCTTGAAATGCAGGCAATTAATCAAATGTTTATATATGCTTGAAGGCCAGGAGAAATGTAAAAAAAAAAAATTTAAAAGATTCTTTTAAAATATCTGGTTTTTCAAAGACATGTACCCAAGAATGAGAAATGTCAACAATTTATATATGGACAGAGAGGACAGTGGCATCAAGAACAGCTTAGGAAGGAACCCTGGAGCAGAAGGCAATAAACCCAACAGACTATCAACAACGTCCAACATAAAATGCCTGATCTTAATTACTTTCATAAAAGAGATGACATTTATGCAAATGAAAGAAAAACAGTCCAGATGGTGTGCAAGTATGTGACCTTGCTTCTGATCCAACAATACAACAGAAGATTTTCTCATTCATTGAATTGGACAGTGATGTGTTCTGAGCATTGAGAAAGCAGCAATACACAGCTGCCATATGGTCACTATTGATGAACTATCATAAAAACTCTCCAACAAAAGTCACCTTTCTGAATTGCAGTGGTCATATTGTGGTGTGGGCTATGTGTATTACAATGTAGAATCTGTGTACAAGTATAGGAAGGATGCAGGGTTAATAATAATTAAGTGAGATCGACTCACTGTGAAAATGAATTTTGATTGGACGTGATGGGTATGCACATACAATATGAGTTTGTTTTGACCTTGTTCAAATGTAACTGATTTGATATTATTGGACTAAAGAAAGTAGTGTGCATTATCAGTTCTTTGTTTTTTTCTTTCTCTCATCTTTCTGACACTAACCCCATTATTCTCATTTTTTATGAGTCATGAAAACCCACATCTGCTAAAAGTCTCTTCTTTCCAGAGTGAACCTTTAATTAGCCTGTGATACTCTACAGAGCGGCTTTGTTATGCAAATACAGCCTGTTTGAGACATTTTAAGATAACACCTCATTTCACCTTCTATGTCTCTTGTTTCTCCTGTTACAAACATCACAAGATATGTCATGATTCACTAAATACTTTCACAATGATAAACTGGGATTTTTTATGTGTTGTGGTTCAAATTCAGATTTATGGACTAAATTGCATAAAATGTATAAATCTGTAAAATCAATTTTGTGTAAATTAAAATTTGAAATTCAAATGGATTGTATGAATTCAGCAAAATTGCGATTTGATCTTTTGTGGATGTCCAATGTGAGCACTGACCCAACACAAACAAACCAATCAACACAATGGAACCTACTGTGTGCCATATCATTATAAAACTTCGTTATATCGTGATTTTTACTGATAAAATTCCTGTAAAAATGCAATTGATAAACATCTCATTAATTGCTGACCCTTTAAATGACTATGCAAGTATTATAAATAAAGATCTTCCTGAACTTAGTGACCAAAAGTTCACATATCTGCAGGCTTATACTTACGTGTCTTTACTTATTCGCTTAGTTGAGTTAAGGCACATACCTTGGAACGTATACACCTGTACTGAAAATGCACACACAACACCTGTGATACACAGTTCATTATATATGCAACAGAAACAAAAATTTACCTCCAACTAGCCCTCGACTGGACACAACAGGGTAGGAAAAATGACAAAAAATCCCTCTCGATAATCACAACAATGTCTTTTGCACTATTGATGTAGCAATGCCATGTGTTTCACACACTGTACAAATGTCTTTCAATGAGACATTGATCGGAGCGCCATCTATAGAACAGGAAGCTTGCCAAATAACCTATTGACCTTATTTAAATGCCTCCATAAAAGGCTGAATAATTTTTAATCTTTGATAGGGAGGGGATTTATTTACACGACTTGGTTCAGAAGAAAGAAAGAATTTTATTTGTACTACAAGATATGATTGTGATTTAAACTTTCATGGGATATATGAAAGATAAACACGGTACACAAGATTCAAATTATCCGGCTACCAATTAAACTGCAGACAGATAACTGTTAGCTAGAGCCCCATAAAATACGATAGTCTTCTCGTTAAGCAACACGAAAATTTACTGATTGATACATGGAATAAAAAGGAAATTTAAGCTTTATTTATGTTTCCTAATTAATTTTCAATTAAAGCTGACATGTCTCTCTTTTACCAATATTGCATTCATTTCACTTTCTACTACTAATATTTTTAATAAAATCTTGTTTCTATTAATATTGAATATATAAGGTACACTTAAATTTGCAATGCTTGCATGATCATTCATGGAAATACCAAATGACTAATGGACACCAACAGAAGTAAGTGAGTGTACCACTAAACAAAAGCCTCAAATGGTCAGTATAACACTTGACCATTCCAATTAATATAGAAATGGCATGTGGACAGGCCAGATGTCTGATAATGTCAGAACAATGATTCATGATTCATACTTGGAGATTTTCAGATCAATACACCACATTAAGATTGCTCATAACTGATCACATGAATTTATTTCCAATTTGTCCAAAAGAAATTGCCTAAAATCATTGCAGAAAAATGAAAGATTTACTCAAATTATGAAAAGTTCCTCAGTTTTGATAGCATCATTCAACCACTGCAAGAACCTTCATAAAAAGATATTATTTGTGTACATTCTGCAAAATTTTCCTTCCAAAACTGAATACTTCCTTTTATGATTAGGGAAAATTTGAAACACCATACCTGATGTTTGTAAGCACTTGTGAAATTGCTTTATTTATCCCTTTACTGTTACAGAATACAAAGTGATAATTAAATTTTATGCCCACTGAGTACAAAATTGCTTGAATGGACATATAGTCCAGAGATAGATCAGAGATGATCACTGGCGAAATTAAATTTACGGGTACGACATCATGACCTGTTACTTCTATGATCACAGACGTTCTGTGAAATGGGATTAGAAGTCATGAAAATTTAGGACTAAAATCGTGTTTGTAATAAAATAATTTATTTCCTAACGTCCCCTAGATATATATCCTCCAGCAGCATTTGTGAAACTCATTCAGTACTTACGACACTATATAGAGACCGACGGTAACTCTGAACGAAACGTGCCTTTGGACCGTGTGAAAATCCTCAATTCATAATTAGCTGATGGTCATCAGGGATGCAGGTGACCAAGCGTTCCAGGTGGAGTAATTTCACAGGTGAGTGGTTTTCATGCCAAAAGGAACTGATAAATAATCAATTCAACCCACATCAAGCAATAGAAAGGACAAATGTTAAAATGCTGCAAGATCAGTTTTCACTTTTAATACAAATGGATAATTGCGGCTTGACAAGCTGTTAAATCACTTCACCTGAGGAAAACCTCTTTTATGACCTGCAAAACAGTGGCCCTAGACTTACCGGACCCACAAAACCAGGCAGGACTGACCACAAAGTGCGTATGTGGTCAGTCTCTGATGGCTGCTAACAATTAAATACACGGTTACCTGTCAGATTCCTTAGCTAGTTACACCCAGTACTTGCTACCTGTGAAACATGAGAAATAAATAAATAACGAGTTTTTCTGGAAAGGTGTATCTTTTTATGATCAATGTGGGCAAAATATGTCCTCATCAATGCCAAATAGGAATTTTTTTTTTAAAAATCTGTATTTAATGTGCACTTCCACGCGAAGAGTTTTTTCTTCATGGTACCTAAAACCAGCTATATAAGAAGTGTGCAGGTAGCTGACATTAATTTGTTCTGTCTACTTGACACAGATCAAATATAAAGGTGACATTCATAATATATTCCAAGGACACATGTAACAAAGGAGAAAGAGTATACACTCTACATTTCAGAATCTCGAGACTTGGCCCCCATAGCTTTTATTATGAATTCCATCAACAAAACGGTACCACCAAATCAGACTCTGCAATTTCATATACTGGTATTTGGATGGAGTATATTTACACCAAATGACACATAAATATGCCAAAATACTGTTCTATCATGAAAACAAAATTCAGTGCACTCAAATTAAATGACAACACATACCACTGTCTACATTGAAGACTGTACAATGTATATATATACTAGAATGTACATACCATATAGTCAGTTGTTGGATTGTACCAAGATAATGCACCCCAACAGGAATGACTATCAAGGTACAGTAATGCAGAATGTCCAAACACTTCACCTGAGTCACCTCTGTTGACAAGACACCTTTTGTATACTGAAGAAATGAATCATCTCCGGCTTACGGAATCTGATCGAGTCAGTAATTCTGTACACCGATAAATTCCTTCAGCACACTACAGGCCAATCTCTCGCCACGATCCCCCCCTCATAAAAACCAGGGAGAGAGGGCTAATGACTCGCAGTCAAATATTTGTAGAAGAGCTATATCGAGCAGGCAGCAATCGTCAATTCTCCGGTCAATACATTCTTGATTTCATTACAATGCAGAGACAAATGAAACTATCGAAAAAAGGGGCCATCAACTAACGGTGGAAGTCAATACGATATCCTATTATCCCCTTGTTTCTGTTGATTTTCCTCAGGTGTAATGTTTGAATTAAAGGTTGCCGACACCTGATGAATTTACATGACTAATCAAGCAATATTATGCATGATCACTTGTTTCAATTAGCCAATCAAGACATTCTGACAAGATATTTCACTAGCTTACACACTATAGGTGTACCAAAATAGAAGGTAAGTGAACCTAATATTGTGTGAATTAATCACCTGGTACATGTGCACATTTTAGTACACGGGGATGGGTGAAATATACCTGCATGTACTGCTTAAATTTGGTCATTTAAATGTTGCAGATATTCTTTTTGCAAATTTGCAGGTCTAAAGTACTTATTGTACAACGAATCTACTAGTTTAATAGTGATGTCAATTATCCAAAACTATACATGAAATAAAATTACATACAGTACTACCCTAACCCTTAAATTTCCATAATAAATGAATGCACACACTCCCACCACCACACCACCCACCCACCCCGATTTATGGTTTACCAGGTAATGATAATGAAGATATTTCTTTCATGAAGTTTAAGAATCTGAACTTCACACATGGACTATAAGATATTACTAAGATATTACCAAACACAGAGGAAGGAAGAATAGAGGATCTAGACAGCTATGCGAGTTGCTTGATTTAGAAGTCTAACAGCTAGGGATCAGAAGATATAGACAGCTAGGATCAGATCTAAGAGCTAGGTCCGAAAGATCTAGACAGCTAGGATCAGAATATTAAGGGACTCTAGACAGCCTAGGGATCAGAAGATATAGGGATCAGACTAGCTGATCAGAAGATCTAGACACAGCTAGGAGATCAGAAGATTAGACAGCTAGGGATCAGAAGATCTACACAGCTAGGGAATCACTGAGAGATCTAGACACGCTAGGGATCAGGAAGATCTAACACAGTAGGGATCAGGAATCACTAGACAGCTAGGGAATAGAAGATCTAGACTAGGGATCAGGAGATTAGAAGCTAGGGATAGGAGATATACACAGCTAGGAATACAGGAGATTATCAGCTAGGATCAGAATTAACAAGCTAGGGACAGAGAGATCTAGACAGCTAGGAGGATCAGACAGATCTCAGTACGCTAGGGATCAGAAGATCTAGACAGCTAGGATCAGAGATCTAGACAGCTGGGATCAGAAGATCTAGACAGCTAGGGGATTCTAGGAAGATCTAGAAGCTAGGGATCAGTAGATCTACACAAGCTAGGGATCAGAGATCTAACAGCTAGGAGATCAGAAGATCTACACAGCTAGGATCAGAAGATCTAACAGCTAGGGATCAAGAAGGTCTAAACAACTAGGGATCAGAAGATCTACACAGTCTAGGATCAGGAGATCTAGACAGCTAGATAGGAGATCTACACAGCTAGGGATCAGAGAGATCTAGACGCTAGGCATCAGAAGATCTAGAACAACTAGGATCAGAAGATCTAAACAGATTCAGGGATCAGCAAGTTCTAGACAGCTAGGGATCAGAAGATCTAGACAGCTAGGATCAGAAGAGTATAGACAGCTGGGATCAGAAGATCTAAACAGCTAGGGATCATAGAAGATCTAGACAGCTAGGGATCAGGAGATCTAGACAGCTAGGATCGAAGATCTACACAGCTAGATCAGAGAGATCTAAGACAGCTAGGATCAGAAGATCTACACAGCTAGGGATAGAAGATCTATACAGCTAGGAGATCAGGTAGAATCTACACAGCATAGGATCAGGAGATCTAGGACCTAGGTCAGGAAGAATCTAACAACAGAGGATCAGAAGAATCTAGACAACATGTAGGGATCAGAAGATATAGACAGCTAGGGATCAGAAGATTAGACAGCTAGGGATTCAAAAGATCTACACAGCTAGATCAAATCTAGACAGCTAGGATCAGAATCTAGACAGCTAGGAGATCAGAGATCTAGACAGTTAGGGATCAGAAGATCTAGACAGCTAGGATGAGATCTACACACGCTAGGATCAGAAGATCTATATACATCTAGGGATCAGAGATCTACACAGCTAGGATCAGAATCTAGACAGCTGATGGATCAGCAAAGATCTACTAGAGCAGGAATCAGAAAGAATCTAGACAGCTAGGAGATCTAACAGCAGAAGATCTAGAACAGCTATGGGATCAGAAGATATATAGCAGCTAGGGATCAGAAGATCTAACAAGCTAGGGATCAAGAAACGATCTAACAGCTAGGATCAGAAATCTACACAGCTAGGGATCAGAGATCTTAAGACAGTAGGGTCAGAAGACTACAAAGCTAGGGATCAGAAGATCTATACAGCTAGGAATCAGGAGATCTACACAGCTAGGCATCAGAGAGATCTGAAGCTAGGGATCAGAAGATCTAGACAACTAGGGAATCAGAAGATCTAAGAAGCTTAGGGATCAGAAGATTAGACAGTTTAGGGATCAGAAGATCATAGACAGCTAGGGATAGAGATATAGTACAGCTAGGGATCAAAAGATCTAGACAGTTAGGGATCAGAATATCTAGACAGCTATGAATCAGAAGACTGAGGACACAGTCAAATGACTGTAGCAAGTTCAGAGGATCATGACTGCANCTGAGGACGCAGTCAGATGACTGTACTGTAGCAAGTTCAGAGGATCATGACTGCACTGCGATCACATTGTGGACACTGTTAATGGTGTTATTCAAATAAATTTAACACTCAAAGGATTACAAAGAGTGGTCAGCTTTCTTAGTCAAACTTTCTCCCTTTTACATTATTAACAGTTTCAATCTAAGTTTAAATCAAACTGACTTCAGTGAATACTAAGAGGCAATTTTGTTTGGACAAACCATCAGCAGAGCTAAACTGATAAATACCACTTCAGTGGTCACACAAAATAAGCTCTTCAGCTCAGGAGGTACAATAAGTGGTCATAAGCAGAAAAACATTCCCATATTGAAAAGGCACTTTGTAAATCAAAAAGAAATTGCTTTTACTCTGTCTTATCTCCATACACAAACAATGTGAAGTGTAATTGCTTGAAATTCCTCGGTCCACCATTCTTCTTCAAGTTGTTGGAATCCCAAAATTTTTTCATGGAGATGTCTAAATGAAAATGTGATTAAACAACATACAAACTTTGTCAAGTTCTGAAAAAGTTTTTTGAAGTTGACACTTATCTTCATACAGTACAACCATTGCTCAAATTACCGTTATATCGAAGTTCATAGAGAAGATTAATTGAATTAAGATTTCATTAAGGCTTCTGTTTATTGTCAGATACCAGTGTCTGTTGTAAGAACATGGGTTATACAGATGCCACAGTTGCAGAAGTCTCACCTTTATATAGTAAAATGAGAAATGACGCATTGCCGGGTCATATTTTGGTCTCATAATCTTTTTCACAATGGGCCTCTGATGGACAAATTTCCTCTCCCGCCCTGATAAGCTTTAGTTGTAATGAGTTCAACGTGTTTTTACTACCTTTTCCAAAGTCTACACAGTTTGTCACTTTGAGTCTATATTTGTAATCACTGTTTACAAACATGCATTTAATCTTGTTAATTCCAACAGGAAACTTTCAGGGGCAAACACTTTAATTTTCTGGTCATGATAAGAAGGTGTATGTAGATGCCAACTATTATTAGCAATATAATAAATCCCGCTTTTTAATATATATAGACCAACTTAATATGGTGGTATACATGCAGATCTGCAAAGCAATAAGCATTATAGAGCAGCTTCCGATTTTTTTTTTTCAACAGTTAAAATTCCACAACATACAGGTAACCTTAGCTATTTACAAACACAACAAAAAACATTTTACGTGAAAACTAAACTTCTGTTTGAACAAAGGAAAGAAGTTTTAAAAGAGACCAGCGGAAATAAATTGGACAGAAAGACCATTAGCCAAGTTGACAAAAACATCAACCAGTCCTAAGAACCCTCGAGCCTCTATGTCAATAGGAGAGAAAAATGTCATTACGGAGAGACCAATAGTGCATGGGTGTTCAGGTTGTGCAATAGATGTTTGCACAGTTCTGGTCAGTTTCTCTGTTTACCTGACTTTTGAGTACTATCAAACTTTAGCCCGGGGCTGGCGTTTTACAGCGGGTCAATATTTGCATGAGAGATTTAGGAGTCGGCGTTTCTAAGGACTTTAGGCCTTGGACGATTCATTGTTCTCTTCCTCTAGTACTCAATACATCTCCTACAGGAAGACTGAACAATTCAAAATACAGGTCAATTTGTTAGAGAAGAACCAGGACTTTGGATGGAACAAATTGTGTATTCATTGACTTTAACGAAAACAAGAGGTCTGAAAAGTGGGACAGATCCCCTCACAATGAGAGTGCATGTGTATGCTTTTCTTAAGAGGTCCTTAATGACCTTGACCTTAAGATCCTAAAATCAAAGGGTTTTTCCTCTTACGCCCAGTGTCAACAAGGTTTTCCAGTGAAACCTCATTAGGGTGCATGGTCTTTCAGTCGAACAATTTTGAAACTTGAAGATGCTCTGTACCAAGTTTGGTTGAAATTGATTCAATGGTTCAACAGAAGAGGTCGAAAATGATTAAAGTTTACAAATGTGTAACAGGAAGGGAGAAAATGCAATGGACCAGACCGGGACTCGAACCCGGGCCCCCTGAATCTCCAGTCAGGTGCTCTACCAACTGAGCTATCTCAGGCCACCGGCGATTGGACCCAGCTGACCACTACAGATGGATAGGTTAATCAGAAAAGTTCAATGTGGCTTAAAGATCAGACTAGCTAAAAACTGACTTCACTTTTAATCATAATATTCAAGAAAATAATTTTTTTAAGTCATTCCCAATTATTTCAAGTTTTACTAATGCTCTGAATCAAGTAAATCTACAGCAATGGCTTGTTGCGAAAGTGTATGACAATCCTATCATACAATCTCCCAGTATATTTCAAAATATTATGTAACATTCCATGCTGGTAATTAGACCATCAATACACTGAATATCAACATAATTAATACAAATACCAGTATGTATGTTAGCTGCTGGTAAAAATTTTATGTGACAATGTGGCATTATATAATATTTTTATTGGATGATAACAATTGGATTCCGAAAAACAAAGTGACATTTCGCATTTTATAATATCTATCAAATTACAGGCAGTTGGTAGCAACAACTTATAGCTTTTACTTCCCATCCCACCCAAGATAACGAGAGGTAAAATGAGCAGTTTGTCCTTCATCATAACTGCCGGTTGTATGGATTTCCAATAAAGTTTCGTAATAATTCGGGCCTCTAATGAAACCTAATCAATGGGCAAATCGTACATGTACCAAACAGCATTTCCTCAAATTAAGGAAAATAATGGTTCTTTAAAGAGTGAATGTTACCTGGGTTTTCAAATAGGAATGACATTTGGTTACAGACTTCAATGCTATCACTATGTCAGCAATGCAAAAATAAAAAAAAAATCATTTGATCGTGTCTAAATTCACAATCTGTCTGGTTGGAATTGAGCTGTACATTGACTACCAATGATAAGATGAGCTTAGTAGATACAAGCTGAGCAGTGACTACCAGTATTAAGATGAGGCTTAGTAGATACAAGCTGAGCAGTATTGATAGTGGAGCTAGCTGTAAATCAACTGAGGTACTACGCCAGTAGAGGCTTTAGCTAGATACAAGCTGATGCAGTGACTACCAGTAATAAGATGAGCTTATAGTAATCAGCTGACAGTGACTTACCGAGTAATTAAGATTGAGGCTAGATGTAGAATAACAAGTTCAAATGAGCAGTGACTTACCCAGTAATAGATGAGCTTGAGTAGATACAAGCTTGAGCAGGTGACAAATTACAGTATAGTGCAAGTAATACAGTAAAGCAATAGGAATACAGAGTACTTAGTACGTAATACAAGCTGAGCAGTGACCTACCAGTAATAAGATGAAGCCTTAAGTTAGATACAAGCTGAGCAGTGACTACCAGTAATAAGATGAACTTAGTAGATACAAGCTATGAAATATTGCAATCCATGAACTCAGCAAAAAGTTATGGTTCCACAATGGGAACATTTCGCTTTGACTTACTTTGACAGTGAATTTAGCTCAAAGTCATGACACTTTCTGAGGTCCAGGGCAACAGTTTATTCCATTCCATGCAATCAGTGAAAAGTTATGGCCCAGACAATGTTTACACCATTATGTGCTTAGTGACTTTGACCTCTGACCAATAACCTTGGCTCAAGGTCATCACACTTTCTTGGGTCCAGCTAGGGCAATAATTCTATGAAATATTGTTAAAATCTACAGAGAGGGTCAGAAGTTATGGACCTAACAAACATATATGGATCCTGGATGCAGGACGCTGGATGACCGGACACCGCCATAACATAATACACCCCGTGTAAAGACACGAGTATAAAAACTAAAAAAAAAATCAATTCATTATAACAAACATGTCCTAAGTTGATCAAACAATCATTTAATGTACAGAGAGAGCACTATATGCACTTCTCTACAGGATCGTTTCAGGGCACATCCTTAAAATTCTCCATATTTCACTACTACAGGGAACCAGCTTGTTGTGAATACAATGACAACTACACATCAGAGGTTAATTTACTTTTAGAAAATAAAATTTCCATTTCGTGGTCAATTTCAAAGCTAGAACACTTCATACCCAACTATCAAACTTGTCAAACCAATTGAAAGAGATTAAGAAAATGGAAACCCGATACCGATAGTTAACAATGAGAAGAAGATAGGAAGTTTTTTTTCTGCTTGTCCTCCGAAGTTCATGACCCCTGTACCTCTAACTTTGACAGTTTACACAGTGAAGCTATGAATGAAAGATTAGGTACTGATAGTGTTCATTTGAATATATACAGGAACCTTCACACATCATGAAAATTTACGACCCAAGGTGTTCTGAACAGAGAGATACATCCCATTTGAATGCTAAATATTAAGAGGACCTGTGAATTTCCGTACCATATAGAAATGCTAAAAAATTTATTTTAAAGAGAAGTTCTCTAGTCATAAAAAACTTATACGTTTTTGGCAGGTCAAGACCAGCAATCCTGTATAAAGTATTAATTATTCATTGAAGTCTTCAATAAATAGGATTTCATTTTATCAAAATCAATGAAAGGTCTCCCTTCCTCCCCTTAATGCACTGCATGATATGGAGGATAAAGCATAAACAGGTACATCAATATCATAAACGGTACTTTGTGCATTGAGGAAAAAGATGGAAAAAATATTCTAAATCGATATGACCAATGTCATTGTTGCACATGATACAAAAATAATAATTTGAAGGCTGAGTCGATTAACCCAGGCATTCACAACCTATTTTACATCCTCTACATTCTTGGATCTGCTAGATAACTTTTAGGATAACGACTAGATCCTCTTCTCCTAGTAATATGCAAATCTGCAAATGGCAATGAAGTATTGTACAGTCAGTTTAAGTCTATCCAATAAGCCATATATATATGTAAAAAAAAAAAAGTGTTCACAAGAGACAGACGGTCAAACAGAAAGTACAAAAAGAATAGATGTATGTCTCCCCATGGAACTGAGGGAAGACTTAATTACTAGGGATGTCAACGAATATTCG
>CAJDSM010020338.1:15226-26161 GCA_903981925.1 Ostrea lurida
GGGGAGAGAGATAGAAGTCATGATAGAAATATCAATTCATGCAGTTTACTTGCATATATTTCCTGTTATATAATTTAAATTGATTTCTAAATAGCGGTATTATGCGTCAATTTATAAAATGGTATGCTATCTAAACATGAATGTTATGACATTATAATGTATATAATGATAATGAGTATACTTAGTGATAATGGAGAACTTAAGTTGATAAATGGTATACGATGATTAATGGTATATTTATAATGTATCACATGTTAATTGGTATACTTATGAAAATGGTAAGTGCAATGATTTGGTATACTTAGATAAATGTTATCTCATGAAATGGTTACTTATGATAAACGGTAGCACATATATGGTATGCTTAGCGTATAATGGTTTGCATAGAATGTAAAACAAGATGGTTTGTGAAAATTGATTGCATTCCCGGATTCACGGCCATGTGAAAGGGGATTGCCAAAAAATCTATGCGTGAAATAATAAAAAATCTTCACTTAATAAAGATTATGCAATGTTATAGTTTTTTTGAAAAGAAGTAAACCTTCAAGGTCAAGGTAAGAAATATTGTACCCAGATGAAATGGCTTGTTATAAAGAATACGTCATGTGAAAATAGAAGTCTATCACTTACCATGTAAAAAGTTAGGGGCAATGTTTATAAGCTTTGAAAAGTATGTCCACTTTGCAAGTCAAGGAAGGAGGGTACTTTTGGTACCGAGTTGAAGTGATACACTGTGAAATATGAAAGTCCCTATACTACTATTCAAAGTTAGGGTAATGTTAAGTATTTGAGAAGTAGTCAACTCAAGTAAAAATTCTGGTACCAGTAGAAGGGCTTGTAAAAAAAAACACACAACATTTAATATGAAGCATCACTTCATTCAAAAGGTATGGCATGTTAAAGTTTGAGATAGGTCAACGTGAAAGTCAGATAGGAGGGTCAAATATTGGCAGAATGTAGCAAGGTTGGTCTAGGAATACTAACCAGTTAGTAAGAGAAGTCACTAACCATTTACATCAAAAGTTAGGCAATTTTAAAGTATTTGAAAGTAGGTAGTCAGGAGTACATTTGGCAGAGAAAGGAATTGTCATAAGGAATAGCCATGTGAATATGAAAGTGCATACTTGCATTCAATAGTTATGAAGTTGTTTTTTGAAAAGTAGGTCAATCTAAGTAGGAGGAGGTAAAAATATTGGTAGAGTAAGAACGGGCTTGTCATATTAGGAACAACCAGTGTAATATAAAGACGCATCTTGTGCATTCAAAGTTTTGGCAATGTTAAAGTTTGTCGAAAAACCAGACATTTCTGGGGCATAAAAAGCATACATCAAATATGAGTGAATCATATATCTAAAGCTCAAAAAACTAATGTTGAACTATGTAAATAATTAAATAACAGTGTTGTTCAATATAAGTAGAGTAATGTATACAAAGAGCTATTGTTTTATAACAGATATGCAGTAAAACTTGACTGACGAATCAGGTGAATGGGTTTTGAGCGGCGAGTTGATAAGAGTCGTTCTCCTCCTTCATTGATAAAGAATGACCACTGTGCACAAGGCAGGTGAAAGCTGCATAGCACAGATCATCCGGGACATCCCATCAGTTGGTGTAGTTAAAGCACAATAGGACAGGAAACAAGCTATAAAGAAGAGAGTATAAATACGGACTTTACTCTTGTCTATGTCTTCTATCATAAGATCACTTTGAAATATGCTTCTCCTGACACGTACAGTTGAACTTCGTATTAAACACACTGTATGAATATTACAAGATAATTGAACTACGGTATCTCGAACACCAATATCAAAGTACGCATGGTTATGTGAAATGCTTTGAATCCAAAACTAATTCTTTAAATAATTTTAACCCCTGATGTTCGAATCCATAGATTTTCTTAGTCAATGAGTGTAGAAAACAGGTTTGTGACTGTATATGTAGTATAGGTTGATGCCCAACTACATAATCTTCAATATACTAAGCAACTCTATATTTAAACCATAATATTAAAGGTTTTTTTAGGCTCCATCAATTTGAGTATGAAGTTGACTTAGTAATGTTGGGAGGTAATCGCAAATGTTATTCCCATTCAGTTCTTATTCGGATGTTCTATGAAAATGGAAGAATGATGACATTAGATACTTACAAAATCACAAACAAAATTGCAGACAATGTTATGAATATTGAACAGGCATAAATAACCTATACTTCAGAATTTAATTTCATCTTTCTAAATCGTTGATTTTTATCCTGATTCTGATAGTTATCTGAATGATAAAGATATTATCACAAAATATTCAACTTTAACATCATAGTATTTTGGATTTCAGTATAGTAGTAAGAAAAATTTAAACACACTGAAAGATTATGCAAGTTGAGTGAAGAAGGATTTCTCATCGACAGACAAACGCACCAGCAGAATAATGTGGAAATATGTGACATTCATTCTTGCAGAACCAATTTAATGGCAAGTTTAATCTCCATTTGAGGTAGTTAGGTAATGCGGAATCGGTACGATGGCTTTCGAAGTGATGGGGACAGCTATAATATGGGTGAATAATTATAATTAATTATAAATTCGATGTATATATACATAGATCTCATCAATGATTTGAGAGTTGATACTGTTAAAATTCTCAGAGTGTGATCCGGACTGTCCGGATCACACATGTCGTTTTTCCGAATCTGTATAGTATCTGAACTATGATTACATCACAATGCATCACGCACATTTGGTGAGAAGTTGACTGCGTACATATCCAACAAATTGTGTGTAACAAGCAATTAATTCAGGTATTGTTTTGTATTTTGATGTAAGTTGGAAGACCTGATTTTATAAACGTTGATTTATAAGACGGTAAGGTATTGTAAATCATTACTAAGTTAATGATCCGAAGAGATGGATCCCAGTCAGCTGACAGGCGTGATATCAGATAATAATCGAGCGCTTCGTGTAAGTTACTGTAGTCAATTGATGATATATATCTGATAAATACCCTGTACTATCATTAATACTAAAAACACCATATTTAGCAGTGCAGATTTCGTTTAACTCAATGGCATATTGATACTGGTTTTCTTTTCATATTAATTCAATTGTGAAGATGTTGACATATTCTCTCTATTATTGCCATGCTACTAGAACAAGTTTTTTTAAGTGAGTGAACACTACAAAAGTAGTACTTGTTTTGAGAATGATGAGACATGGCTATAATTGCTACTCCTATAGTTTTTCCAAAGAAATTTCCTTCCAACTAGCTAATTGTTTACTGTGTTTCGATACTCAAAAATTCTTAAAAGCATCAATTGATAAGAGATAATAGTAACTGCATACTTTAACGATGACAGAAAGCAAATATAATCTAGTATTAACATTAAAATCAAGATTAATTTAATTAATTCAGCGTTAAAATGACACATGCATACAGATAGATGGTTGTCGGCCGGTAGATTATAAGTCCCACAGAAATGGCGACATGAGTGCATACAGCCGCAGAAAATAATTAACATAGAGCAAAGAAAATAAAGAATAAGACGAAAGTTAACATATACAAATTGATTCAACATACAAATACAAATGGAGTAATCGCTATCAAATAAGAATTTTTTCGTTCAGTATTGAAATTATGATATTTCTAGTGGTAGCAAAATAACAAATCATTTCATCATTATAACTATTGATTTGTTTTTTTTTTAAAGTATTATATCAACTTCATTAGTCTTTTTTAGATTCTGTTATTTAGGTATAATATCAAATATCTGATTCATGTATTATAATCCTTTCATGTCGTATTGAGGGAAATTTCACATAAATCATACAACTTATATCCATCTCTCTAGTGTCCTTCAAACAATAATGTGTATTTATTACACAAATCTTTCATCGAAAAACTACATCATAATCAGCATTATGAAGCATAGAAATTTATTATGTTAGTGTTTGCAGTTAATATTAATCATTGAGATAGTAAAATATTGTTGCAATGCTCATGAGATTCAATAAAAAAAAAGAATATATTGCAGCTTATACAACAGGAGATTGAAACAAACTAACTTTAACTTTCATTCTTAATATAAATACTTTACAAGGTGAAAGTGTCTCTTGTATCCACCAACTGCCCGGGACTCAGCAATTTGGGGTCAAAGCAAGAAAATCTCGCTATCATACAAATGGTTCCTAGTTATACTAAAGTAGTATTTGTCCGTACAAAGCAATGAATGGCATGGTTGAGGTTGATCAGGTACTAGTAGACAATCAGAGCCACATTGTAAGCTCAGGTACGGAAACCAGGATGCTGGAAACAAATGCTATTTCCATTTATTGTCAAAAGTAGTGGCTGAAACAAATTACAACATTCTTCCTTGCATAAACTATAACTGCACTTGAATAATATTTGTTTAATTTTAAAGCTGGAAAAAAAAAGCTAATTAATTAACAGGAATCTAATGAGCACAGATGAAACAGCGACTTTATTTCTCATTGTTGTGGACTCTGGGTGAACGATGTGAGATAACATCATGTGATAAATTTCCGACTGCCTGATGATTGAAATTGTTGCTGAGCTAAGGGGGATTGAGGGTGGATTTGGGGTGAGATTTTTTTATATCAATGATTTATGCTGAATCAAGCCATAATAAGATTAAATACTAGCTTTAAGATTTCATTTTTTATTATAAAGCATTAGCAATGTGTCAAATGTCCCAAGGTTTCAAGCGTTAAGTGTTCATTTTGATAAGATTAGTATTCTAACTAAATGTAAGATTTTCTTGGAGATCTTCTGGACATTGCAGGAATTTTTTGGCTTTTTTGATAAAACTTCATGATTAAAGGGAAATAATTGCAAACTGACACCTTTAACACAATTTGTGTGGGGTAAGATTTGTTTAACGCGGGGAGTCGTGAGATGTTCAAAAAGGGTGAGTCTACACTAGCAAGGTGAATTCACAATGTATGAGGTAAAGTGCATTTTAGGGTGAATGACTCCTGTTTTATCGACACTGAGTTGAGAAAGCTGACCACTTATATTGTATGTTACTACAAGGTATAAAAATTTGCCGTTATATTAACTGGAGCAGTATATTATTTGGTCGCTTATCCAGAAAGTGTAGACTCCTGGATTGTCTGAGTAGAATACATTTAAATTATATACTGATTTTGAGTCGGACAAACTCTCTGTACAGCAGCTTTATGTGCATGTGCTATCAGGTCCCGGACAATCTCTTTATTAGTATTATGCTTATCGAAGCTATATGCTAGATCAGCTATTTGAAATAGCTTGATTTAAGCCTATTTAACTTTCATCAAAATTATTTCTATCTACAAGCAGAAAGGAATTTCACTGAGTGAACATTCATCTTGTGCTCCATAGAACTGTTAAACAAGAAAAACTTTTAAACAGGTCCTTTGAAATAGAAATGGATTTAAATTTGCAGACATCTAGATCACTGATGTTTCAACCACAGTTATCTAAAACATGGACAAAAAGTCAAAGATGATAAAGTTGCGATAATGGTTGTCCAATACATTGAATACCCATGGTGAAAGTCACATACTTTAACATGCTTTCAACGCACACAGGAAATGGTGGGATAGTTGTGGGAAAAAAGGATCTTTTGCATCAAATTTCATAAAGGATGTAATTTTGCTGAACTCTAAATATAACAGTGTTCTGGTAGTTAAAAGCAAACATGTAAAATTAATTGCCAGACTTATTTAGCAATGGCATGTTACTTTGAAAACCATCAAATTCACTCTACAAATAGATTAATCAATCATTCACATAGACTGACTTAAGCTATAATAGATGATAAGCTATAGTAGATAAATAAGAGAGTTGTGCGGACTGTTCATCGACCTAAATAATGCTTATTAACTATCTTAAATATTGCTCAATTTGTATTTATAATCATGTTCAGTATGCCTATCCGTGTCTGAGTTGAAGATACAGAACAGATTTTACCTCAGGGCCGTACAAAGGGTTTTCTGGTGCTGGACTGATTTTAGTCTTACCATCGATTTGCTACAATTTCTCCTGCATAACAATATTAAATACAGAAATGGAGTATTCGTAAAATAAGAGTCAATTCCACAAAAACGAGCCACACCGGGGACTGCACTGACCACCAATAGGAGCAAGAATCTATATAGCAGAGACAACATGGAAACACAATGCTATACTTTATAGTAAAGTAATTGAAAATACAAATCGATATGATAAAATGTAACTATGTTAAACGTAATTACCGCGTACTATTCACGCTCAGATTATAATAGGGAAAGAAGAAAAATATTAGCATTAAAACATATGAAAAAAGGATGTAAGATTTATGCTGTTAGAAATATCATATGATTTCGAAATATCAAAAAGTTAATCTTTATTTCTGTTAGTATTACCGGCAATATCTTACCTCCGAAACGATTTGAGTATTTTGCGGGTAAGATGAACTCTTCTGAATTTAAAAAAACTGGAAACCATGTAGAAAAATATCTCTCTTCTCATCGTCTCTCTCTCCTCCTCCGTAAGACCGTACCTAAGATATTCATTCTCTCTCACTCTCTCTCTCTCTCTCTCTCTCCTTCTCTCTTCTTGCTCTCTCTTCCTTTCTTCTTCCTCTCTCTCTCTCTTCTCTCTCTCTCTCTCCTCTCTCTCTCTCTCTTCGGTCTCTCTCTTCTTCTCTTCTCTGTCTCTCTCTGCTCCTCTCATCTCTCTCTCTATCGTCTCCTTCTCTCTCTCGTATCTCGGTCTCTCTTCTCTCTCTGGGACCTGGATCCCTCCATCTCTCTCTCAGCATTTTATGAAATTATGTAATCATGCAACTTCAAACTAAACCTAAATTAACATGAGCAATAATCATGTCTTTTAAGATTGTGCAATTAGCTGGAAAATTAGGTTTAGGGTATAGTTGTGTTTGCTTGCATCCTGTTATTTGATATCACTTTTTATAGGTGGGATCTATGTTAGATATTTATCAATCCATGGTTGCAGTGAAATGAAAACATGTTCTTCAAGAGAATTTTAACATTTGATAAGTAGTTGTGTTGTATTATACATCAATCATTGAAATTACATGTTGAAAAGTTCGATCCTAAATTACAACTATCACCAAGATTATATTTTACGGTGTATGTAGTGAGCAAGAAAACAATTATCTCTTCCCAAGGCTCAATTATCGACACTGACACGAAATAATTTTCTAAGTCGAAAGTTTGACCAATTAAATGAAAATGATGATCATGACGCCAAGGTTAAATGTGATTGCTTGAGATATATAATAAATAGGACATGTAAGATATATAAGATAGCGTATTACCAATTTTGGGCCCAGAGGTATAATAAGAAGAGAGTTCATAAGAAAAAAAATGTAAAAAAGAAGATGGGTAAAGTGATACATATATGAATCACAACCTAACATATATTGGGATGCAGCATATTGGGTATAATGGGTGTATATAATTATGATGATTGATGTATATATCAATTGTGATATTATACATGTAATTTTTACATCACATCTAGCATGCGATAGAGAGATCCCCCATATTCAAGCCATAATGCAATAGTTTAACTAAAATGGTCAATAAAGAAGTAGAGCGTTTAAAGCTGGGTCTATAATTTGATCCAGTGGTCTTTAAAAGTTGAAGTTACTAAGGAATGATTGGAAATATTTACGCCGAAACGAATCTGATTTCTCTTGTTTTTCAGTGCAGAAATTCAGATATTTTCATCTTGTAAACCATATAAATATTTACGCAGTTATGTTGACTGTAGCAATAAAGTGAAATAATTATGACTGTGGTATCACACAAGCTCGATATAGAGAAAAACATGGATTATAACAACATAAAAAACAGTGAAAGAGAAGTAATACTATTTTCCACTCTATATAACCATCGTTCTACTCTTCTCTATTCCAATCCTCTCTAAGCCCTATCGTCTTCTCACGAGTTTTCTGTTATTTTTCTTTTTCTCTCCTTTTTTTCTCTCCAGCCCTTGAGATACGCTGTATCTATACTTCCATCCTATCATTTTGTCTCTCCATTTGTCTGCTTTTTAACTCTTATGCATCCTATCGCTTCTTTTTCCTCTTCCCATCTCTTTTCTCTCTACCTACCATCCCTTCACGCCCATCGATGGAGTTGTGCCACTTTAGACTTTTGAAAAATTTACTGTTTATGACCAGGTTTTTCACTGAAATTTTTTTACTACTCTCTGAGATCATCAAACGATTTGTTAGTATGCGGTGTATATTAATGAGTTACATGATCGAAGCTTGAGCTTTTGTTTGGTGAATTGGATTTTTTAGGGAGTTATTTACCTTTAACAGAGGACAGTATGTTATATATGTTCTGCTTAACCTTGAAATAATGCAGATTGCCTTATAATAGTCAGTAATTCTTGTGCATCACTAATGTTCTTTCAAGATATTGAACTGATTTCTTATAACAGAATTTAGTGACCTTGTGGAATTGAAAAAATTACCTGTGCTTTCAATTTTGCCTTACGAATTTCCTTCAAATACCCCCCACAAACAAGTTTGGGGGGGGTATTAGCGAACGTCGTCGTCCGTCTGTCTGTGCAATTCATGTCCAGGCCATAACTCCTAAATGTTCTTTGAGGTAGGCCATACAAATTTGGCAACATCTGGGTGTATCACTATGAACGAATGTGTCATGCATATCCATGACTTGACCTTTGATCTCAAGGTCAAAATTATAAGTTTTTTAACATGAATCTTGTGTGTCCGCGCCATAACGTCTTTTGTTTCTTTGCCACTATGCATCCTTATTGGCGCAGGATGCATCCATGAGAGATGATTTCTATGTTACTCTGTCGTTTCTGTCATGCGAGTCTGATCATGTCCAGACATAATTCTTTGCCTTACTTGATGTAGTGTTCCATATCTAGCATATGGTGGTATATAGTAAAAGGATGTGTGGCAGTACATTCATTGACCTTATATGGCCTTGACTTTTAGACCAAGTCAAGGCTATGATTTTCGCTAACTTAAGATTACTATTTAAATGGTGTTTAACATGAGCGGATTATCCACATGAGAGATAATGTGTAAACTATATATGACCTCTGTATAGCCTTGACCCATCTGATCTACGAAGCGTGCAGAACTTGCTAGTTTGTTTTAACATGGATTATGTGTTCCAGGGCATATCTTCTTTGATTCAAGCTTTCAAGATAAACAAGGTCGAGCAAAATATATGTGTGTGGTGTGATCCTGTCGTGCAGTTTACTCACAGTATTGTCTAGTGAGCCTAACTGTTGAGGGGGCATAACGTTTGCAATCCTAACAAAAAGGGAGGAGGAAGGGAGGGAGAGAGGATTGCAACACGAGCCCCCGCACAGTTAGGTCCAATAGAAATCTGGAGTAAAACTCACAAGGGACACCACCACACACATATAGTTCTATGCTCATCTTGAGTCAATGAGCTTGAAAGAAGAATATGATGGACACAAACATGTAAATAAACTTAGCAAGTATGATCCTTTGAGTATGGGTCAAGTATATAACACGGATCGTCATGGAATAATACGTGACACTTCCTCATGGTAACCAATACGTCTTCAGTGTAATACGAACCATGTAGATATAATCTAAGTAGAATCATACGCATTGACCTTGAGGTCAAAAAGTCAAGGCATATATAGGTCATAAATTATCCGGACACATCCCTTATACTGATACACGCCATATGACTAGATATTCGGTACATAATCCAAAGAAAAGATTATGGATTGGACATTAAGAGACTCTGATAGACAACGTAGTAATTGACACATATCTTGCAATGGTATGCATCATGCGCCAATAATGGATGCATATGGCAAAGACAAGAAGTTTGGCCGACACAAATTATGTTAAAAACGTATAATTTGCGCTTGAATTCAAGTCATATGGATATGCATGAACAATCGTGTCATAGTGAACATCATGTGCCATTTGGTATCATACCGTCAAGAGAATTATAGGAGTTATGGCTAGGGACTTGAAGTTGGCACAGACAGAGGACAGACAGACAATTCCATTATACCCCAAATTTGTTTGTGGCGAGTATTGTGTGAAGGAAATTCGTAAGGCTAAAATTGAAAGCAGTAATTTTTCAATTCCAAAGGTCAACTAAATTTCTGTATAAGAAATCAGTTCAATATCTTGAAAAGCATTTAGTGATGCATCAAGAATACTGATATTATTATAGGCAATCTGCATTATTTCAAAGTTAAAGACAGAGACATATATAACATATGTCTCTGTTAAAGGGTAAAAACTCCATAAAAATCCAATCAACCGAAACAAAACTCAAAGCTGATCTGTAACTCATTAATATACACCCGCATACAAAAAATCAGTTTGATATCTCAGAGTGTGTAGAAAAAAATTCAGGAAAACTGGTCATAACAGTAATTTTTCAAAGTTAAAGGGGCACAACTCCATCCATGGGCATGAAGGGAAGAGAGAGAAATAAGAGATGGAAGAGAAAAAAAGGGATAGGGAAGCATAAGAGGTTTAAAAGAGGGACAATGGAGGAGACAAAATGAGAGGGGGATAGGAAGGATGAGATCACAAGAGTCTCAAGGGGCTGGGAGGAGAAAAAAAAAAGAGTAAGACAGAAAAAGAACAGACTCGGAGAAGAGATAGGGCTCAGAGAGGAGTGAATAATGAAGAAGTAGACGAGTGGGTTATATGAGAATGTGAAAAGTTACTTCTCTTTCCTGGTTTACTTGTATAATCCACTGTTTTCTCTATATTCAGGGTGGTGAATACCACATACAATATTAATTTCATTTATTGCTCAGTCAAATAACTAAATATTTATATGGGTTACAAAGAATGAAAATATTGAAGTTCTTGCACTGAAAAAATGAAATCGGTTTCGTAAATATTCCAAATCAATCCCTTAGTAATTCAAACTTTATAAAGACA
>CAJDSM010020339.1:150-11448 GCA_903981925.1 Ostrea lurida
TTTGATTATCGACGAACTGGCTAAGGATATTCTATAAATATTAAAAAGCTTACCCAGGTATGCTCTGGTTGTGTTTTGCCTATTTTAGAGAATTGAGTAATTTTCGAGAGACATTAAGGTGTACGTACAGTTTCAAATTGTCAAACTATTGTATTTCATTCTTTTAAGGGATTCGTTTTAGGGTCGTTTTTTTTGGTTCTGATTATTTAAGCGTTCTTAGGCCTTCCCTGAACAGGAGAAAGTCTGGAAATACTGAAACAATTCACACACGTCAAACAAGAAATCGAGACCCCACAACATGCTAGACCATTTTCTCATACCATGGAAATTGATAAGTTATGTTACAGCTCTGTATATATGATAAACAAAGTGAATTAATTCAGTGATCCAAATAAGGACATATAACGACACTGTTGTATATTACCTACAAGGAAAAAAGACTCATTTTGTAAAATCGTGAATTGTGAGCGATTCAAATCCCTGCACCTAGACCGACATTTTAGAGTCCGCTTTGATACACATCGCCTGCTTGGTTTCAGGCAGTAAACTTTTATAGTGTTTATATGCACACTTTGATGTCATTGATAAGATTCAAGGGCTGAAGAATCATTTTAGACTCTTGTAATCATTACTTGGCTCTTAAAGTTGAAATATTTGAAGTTTCTTGAAATTATGTTTCACTTTGATTTCAGACTTTGTAGGAAATTGAATCTAGTCAAATTTAAAAACTTTCACTCGTAAATTCTTCAAAGTTTTGTAGACACAAATAGTAAATTAATATATTGGGTTATGTTACCTACACAACACGACAGACTAGCATTAAACTTTCCTATCAATTAATCCATCTCAATAGTTGACTGTGGAGATCAAGTATATTATGTACATGTGAAGGTTACATCAATGACTTATTCATTGAACACTCAATAATCATGTTCCTTAGGTTCTTAAACCATTAAATATGGCTAAATTTCAAAATACATGTTTGGTTGTATACATTTTATATAGTCACACCTAACATAACTGATCTCCATTTCAATATTGACAGTAGGATTTGATCTCAGACCTGGACATTTTGAACTGTTTAAATGGTTCCAGGATTTTAATTTGTAAATTGTTCTTTGTGATTGCGAGGATTGGAAACCATTGTGACCCCCTGTTTGTCTGGCAGTCCTGCTCGGCTAAATGGCCACCTAGAGCAAACTGAACCCACTCTAACCCTAATTTAATTTGAAACTTCAATTGAGCAGGGGAGATAAATCTATCCAATCCTGACTAATGTTTGCCCTCAATGATTGATCGGTATGATGTTGGGGGGTTGGAAGAAATAGAAGGTGAAAATAATTTTATCAAAGATGGGGATTTAATCAATTTCAATTTGTCTGGTTCAGCCTTGTTCAATGGTTTTGAACTGTAGCAGGAAATGGGAGTTCTAAGTCGTTGCTTCAGATTTCCTGAACACCTGATACCCAATGAACATGAATTATGCATTTATAAAAGATTTGTTTTTGTGTGTCAATTGGAAGGGCTGAATTTGTTGCTATTGTTTCTTTGGATTGCCCAAATATACTCTACACCTTTCCAATATATTGTGTGTCATTCCACAAAATTTTTGTTGATATCCAACAACCTCCCTCTGAATCAAAAGTCTGCTGAGGGGTCTAGATCTTATGTGACTATTGTGTAATATTTCAATGAATAATGTCATTGTGGAGTAGATCAAAAATCTTGATAATCGTAAACTAATATTGGTGTCCAAAAGGGGCAGCTTGGTGCAGGAAGCCTTCGGAAGTTTCATACCTCACTAACGCAAAGACCAGCGAGACTTTGTAATGAACTGTGGGTTTTGTCCCATCGAATTCTTGTCATGCCTGATTGTTTTCTAGTGTTCTAAGTTCTACGCCAAGCTGAATGCACTTGTTCTTTTATCAAAATGTCACCGTTTTTTTTGTTTTTTTACTCATATTTCCCAGTCGTGTGGCGACTTGATTGATAGATATCTAGTGAAGTCAGTAGCCCAGGAACTGTCTTATCTGCAATCGCGAAAACTTTCCCTTTTGTTGTTTTAAAGATTGAACCTTATGGACGTAATGAATGAGATTTGTTTGTTTAATTGAGGATGACGAGCACCTAGAATGGCTCATCGTTTTTAGAGAAGTGGTTGACGGAGTGTTAAGAAATGCGATATACTAGATGGTTGATGGTTATCGCAGGCAATTAAATGGACAGGCATTCTGATTCATCAATCTTATTGGTTCAAAGCGATAGACATGTACGGCATTCCAACCACTAATAAGGTGACTAGCAGTCCCTTGATATATTGACCATTTAAGAAACAATTGAAAACTTGATAGCCCCTTGTGGTACATAATGACTTTTCTCATAGGAAACATATCTGTACTGATCTCAGGGAACGTTGGTCAAACCATGTATTAACAATGCAATTACTGAGATAAGAATCAGGGAATTGGACTGACAAGAATACCCTTAAAGTGTTTAATTAGCAATGATTTATGCTAGGGATTTATGATATTAATTTTCCTCTGATCAGGAAATCTAGGGTCTTTTCGTGTAAGATCAAAAGAAGCAAAATGAACTGTTTGCACATGACTAGTTGTATTCTAGTTGATAACAATATTGTTTATATGGTCACATCTGTAGATATTTTAAGTTTAAAGTATTAAACAAAATAGAATCTTTCAAATAATAAATTTTTTTTGATGGTTATGCTTTTGAAATGCATTTTTTACAGCATAATTTTTTGGACTACACATTAATATAATTCCAATGTCCTTTTTTACAATGGTTTTGATTGGATAAATTAAATCGAAACGAGAATTTACACATCAATAAATCCGAAAACGTGACGTCAAATAACGCGCATGAAAACAACCAACATAACGCACGGAACTATTCAAATTTTTAAAATTGTTCATACAGTGAACAAATTGGAATTATAAGAATTAAACATTCTTTTTGAAGAATTTATCGATGTGTAAACTCTGGACAATTTTACTCACAAACTTAACATAAAAGTGCTTCACACTTTTCAGTTTGTGAGTAAAATGTCCAGAGTTTACACATCGATAAATTCTTCAAAAAGAATGTTTAATCCTATAATGGACATATGATGTACTGCTATTACCCCACTGTTATCTCTGGAACTGGTATATGCAAAGTATACGATAACACCACCAGTTTGGGCAAATAACCATGATTTAATATGCATAGAGACAAAGGCAAAGAATAAGTTAACATTAAGCAAAATCACAGAAAAATGCCATAACTCAGTGATGTTACTATGGTAATGCCTTGATTGTGCATGGTAAAAGACAAAAGAATTAAAGGACTGTCCACTTGATACAACTGTGGCTAATAATGAGTTAGTTGGGCATTGTTATGTCGTATTGCATTCATGATACGGTAGTCCTATGATAGCCTTGCATTATTATATAGTTTTCTGAGAATAGACCCAATAGATTTTCATAAGTATGTACAAACCTTCCTTTTTCATTCATGAAATGATCACATGATGATTAGATTAGACAGAACTTCAGGACTTATGCCTACTATTATAATTTTAGCATGCACACGGCCATCACAAGCCTTTGTTCTATTTGTGCAGGCCTACTTCGTGAGGGAGTAGCACTACAGAATCTAGGACAGCATGGAGAAGCATTGGCTGCGTTGGGGCGGGCTAGCCCAGGATGCTAATAACACAAACCTCATCACAGGTCTTATTGATGCCGCACTCAAGTCTCCACTCAAAGGTACACAAAAATACGTACTATAATACAAACACATCAACAGGTCTTATTGATGCCGCACTCAAGTCTCCACTCAAAGGTACAAAAAATACGTACTATAATACAAACACATCACAGGTCTTTGATGCCGCACTCAAGTTCCTCACTCAAAGGTACACAAATACGTACTAAATATATCTATGAAATATGTAAGTATAATAAAATTCAAACAAACACTTCTGTTATGTCCTATACAGTTGAACTTTGGTATATTTGATCAACACTGATATCTCAAATACCATGGCTCTGTCAAAGTGATTCATGTAATTTCAAAGTATTTTACCCTTGAATCTCGAATTCACGGATATTGAGAAGTTTTTCTCAGTCTCATTGAGTTTGAAGATAACGAGGCTCAACTGTAGTTTAAAATTGAGGTCGGTAATGGGACCAAATTAAACCAGTCAGTGAATCTGGTTCCTGGAAGAAAAATAGGATGAGAGGAGAATGACATTTAGAATTTTGCATACCTAGATTGAAAAAGAAAAAACAATAGACAATATATATGCATTTTTGTATTTCCTTAGATAAACTTGGACCAACATTCAACCAGTTGCAGAAGTTGAAATTGAACAGAGTGCTTTTGTTATCATCTCTGTGATTGGTCAGGAGCTTCTGGAAGCAGGACATTATATGTGCTGCTGTGTCTATGCTGGAAGCTGCGCTACAGATCGGAACATGCAGCTTAAAACTTCGAGGGTCTGTGTTCTCCGCCCTAAGCAGTGCGTACTGGGGGCTGGGGAGTATAGATACAGCCATCTCCTACATGCAACATGATCCTCGTGGCTAAGTCTCTTGGTAGGTACCGGTATCAACTATCTGAGCTATCAGGAAAATGTGGCACAAATCTATATGTATCAATAATATTGAAAAAGTGGTGCCATTCATGTTACAGCAAAAAACGAGATTCACTTTATACAGAAAACAGCTCTGTTCATCTCATTTCAAACAAATAAATTCAAGCATAAAAATACCTAACTGAACCATTCTTCAACATATTATATATATATATGGAAGAAAAATGCATGCAAAGTTGTAAAATCCTTAATTTTAATGTGAAAATTCTTGCATTTTGACCCTATGTACCTGATTAATTCATTCAGAATAGAATTACTAGTTTATTTAAGGGCAATTACGATATCGATTTCCATTTTCAAATATTTTTCTGTGAAAGATACGTCATTAATTCTTCATAAATAATAATTCAATCATGCTCTACCATGTCAGCATGCAATGGGAAATAGCATTTTCTCTCCTTTAGTGCATGCAAATTGGATGAAAATGGGAGCTTTCAAATGAAATGAGACTAAAAGATACTTAAATGTGATGTTGCAATAGAAAGTGGTGCAAATTAATTCAGAATAACACAGCAATTTTTTAACTGCCTGCTAGCGACATTCCAAAATTGCTTGCAAATTGGAATGGATGCAATTGTAAATTGCATAATTTGAACTAAACAAGGGAAGGGGTCCGCAATTAACCTAATACCGTTGCTTTACTAATTGCAAGTGAATTTTTTTTTTCAATGCATTGATTGCCGTCCAAGTAAATTATCATTGACTAGTTATAATAAGGGGGTAGATTACAATATATTTTTTTCCTCCATGTCAATCTTTTGTAGCCTTATGCTAATTGAATCCGGGCTCATGTTTTTTCTAGGTCCAAGTTTAATATTTTGGCGTGCTTCCATTTTGTAAAGTTGGTGTTTATACACAGTGGTATTTCATTGGCTTTCCAATAGAAATGTACCAACAAGTTGTGTCCTTTTAAATCTACGATCAATTATTCCTTTTGTTTGCATTGTGTATTTCTGATATTTTAATTCTTAAGACCATTGTGAAGGATGGTTGAATTAAGTAGATAATTCACTTCTAAAAAGATCTTGAAAACAACCAGGGGGCTTTCTAGGGTACATTTTACTCTGATATTGAGTCCTAGATATTTAGTCGACTAACGTTGTTGTAGCAGAGATAATTTAGGGAAAGTGCAGTTTTTGAGGACTATATTAATTTGAAGCTTTTGTATCAATCTTATTTAATCTGAGATTCTGGCATTGCAACAACATTTTGATAAGTATGCTCTGAAATTCTTTCAGGTGTTCGTCTGCTCTGTGCAGAAAAACACAATTCCTTTTCTTTTTGCAAACATTATTTGACACTGGTAGTCTTGCATGCATTCACAAACTTCTCAAACCGTGATTGATTTTTCAGTGTTTGTATTCAATAAGAATTGACAGGTGTGCCCATTCGTCGTTATCCATTTGAAAATGTCATTTACTGTTGCAAGTATGTACATGGTAAGAGAGATTATCATTCCAAGACAATGATTTTCGTGATCTAGAGAAAATATGGATAGTTTTGAGCTGGGTACAAGGTTGTTTTTAATGCAAGAAGTTTTGAGACTAAATGATCTGATAATGTCGGTTGATATTTCGACCTACAAGTACACCCTGTCAATTCTTTATCGATAAAAATAGCAAGTATGCAAGCTTAATATCAAACTACATATTGTATCAGTATTACTCATGTAGAGACATTTTCAACAGATACAATTACAATACATGAAATTATTTACTCTGTAAGAGGTACAAATTTAAATATAACAGTTTATAATATTTTTTTATTGACATCTTTTTTCATAGATTCCAAAGTCTATACATTAGTATACATGATTCAATCAAAATTCTTAACATTTGTTGTATGCATCATTTATACATTCATTTTGTATGAGGACCAGTAAACCTTGAGATGCTCTTCACATAATAATAACAATGAATGCCAAGTACCATCCTTACAGAAAAAGGTACATTTCAGGTACCTTTATAATAGGTACACATTGGGTAAAACCTTTATAATAGGTACACATTGGGTAAACCTTTATAATAGGTACACATTGGGTAGAACCTTATAATAGTACACATTGGTAAACCTTTATAATAGGTAACATTGGGTAAACCTTTATAATAGGTACACATTGGGTAAACCTTTATAATAGGTACACATTGGGTAAACCTTTATAATAGGTACACATTGGGTAAACCTTTATGATAGGTACACATTGGGTACTTTTTGGGAACACTACACTTACATTAGTGCCTTTGACTTACAATGTTTTTAGATGGAGAGTAAACATATTCCAGAGTTCTTTTGAGAGATTAATCCTGAGGACACAACAGCATTTGTCACGACCTATTGTGAAAACTTATGGGAAATTTATCATGCCAAATTAGCAGCACGAAACCAATTTCTAGCTCAGTTGCCTTGAAGTATTCATTTTTTGAAGCCATTCATTTGTCATTGAACAAAATATGATGAAATGTGTGATAAAATTACCTCAAATTCAGTACATCATTCATTCTTCACAATTGTGAACATTTTCCTGCAATAGAATTAGACAGAATTTCTTCTTGGTCAATGATTTTAGTCCTATATATTCCCATTGCTTGAAGCTACCGGTAACAATATATGCCCATTATGATTTCTTTGTTGAGAATGCTGAAGAATGCAATTATGGCATCACAAATTTGTAATACATGCATTCTCTCAATTTAATACAAAAATGCAATTTTTTCCACAGGCATTTAATTATTTTGATAAAACCACTTTGTACACTCATTTGGAAAATATACCTAGGTCATATGCAGTATTCAAAACTTTNAGGAAGAAATCCCTTTGAAAGAAAAGCTACAAATATATTTTAACCCTGTTTACAGAAAAAAAATTCTATATAATCAGCCTTGATTGTAAGATCTTGTATCATTCTGTCATTTAATTTCATCGNCCAAACACAAGCATTTCATCACAAAGTAAAAACCAAAAACCCCTGAACTGCAGAAATAGATTCAGTTACATTAATTAGCTACCATAAGAGTTGTATTCTATCTTAATCCTCTGCAAACAACTTGATGAAAATTGCGAATCCATGCTTCTTTTCATGATACTTTGTGCGTAAGTGATCACATCTGAATTTTAAAGTATTATAGCTATCGACATATCTGACGTTACGAAGTTATGATTTTCACATAAATAAACACTGAATCTATCACGTTAGGAAGAAATCCCTTTGAAAGAAAAGCTACAGATATATTTTAATCCTGTTTACAGAAAAAAAAATTATATATGATCACAGCCTTGATTGCAAGATCTTGCGTCATTCTGTCATTTAATATTTCATCGAATAATGTTTTATTGCTGCATTCCTCTTCTTATCATCATAAAGCACCTTAAATTAGAGGAATTTANAATATAAGATTCATTTCTTATATCATCATAAAGTGCCTTAAATTAGAGGAATTTGTGGTATATAAGGTGTTATATATAAATTTCATTATTATTAATTTATGATAAAATACAGGGAAGTGCACTTGAATAATTTTTCTGAAAATGTATTTCAGAATTTATTTGCAATCGTTATTCACTGATGATGTAATTCTTTCAGGAGACCACGATGGAGAGTGCCGTGCCTATGGTAACCTGGGGTCAGCATACTTCTCCAAAGGTCACTACAAGGAGGCGCTGTCCAATCACAGATACCAGTTGGCCCTGGCGATGAAGCTCAAGCAGCGCCAGGCAGCCGCGTCTGCTCTGGGTAGTCTTGGACACGTGTACACTGCCATCGGGGACTATCCCAATGCTCTACAGAGCCACAAACAGTGCCTCTTTCTGATGAAACAGAGTGGAGACAAGCTGCAGGAAGCAAGGGAAATCGGAAACGCAGGGGCAGTGTACCTCGCCATGGGAGAATTCAGTAGTGCTGTGGAGTGTCATAATAAACATTTACAAATCGCGAAAAACTTAAAAAACAGTGTGGAAGAGGCCAGAGCTTATAGTAATTTAGGAAGTGCATTCCATTACAAAAGGGATTATCAAAAGGCAATATCTTACCATAGACAGGTTCTTCAGATCGCAGAAGAGCGACAGGATAAGACCCTGGAAGCGAGGGCTTATGCTGGACTAGGTCATGCAGCAAGGTGTATGATGGATTACGAAAATGCAAGGAAATATCACGAAAAGCAGCTGGACAATGCTTTACAGACTAAGGATAAAGTGGCCGAAGGTCGAGCTTGTTCTAATTTGGGAATTATCTTTCATCAACTTTGTGAATTCAACTCTGCTTTGAAACTTCATCAGGTGCATCTTCGTATTGCGAAGGAGCTCGGAGATAATGCTAGTCAAGGACGTGCGTATGGAAATCTGGGAAATGCATACTGTGCTCTAAAGAACTACGAACAAGCTGTGAAATATCATAAACACGAATTACAAATTTCCTCACAAGTGAATGATCGTCATTCGGAAGGGGCTACTCATGGTAACCTTGCCGTGGCCTACCAGGCATTGGGCATGGTGGACAAAGCCCAGTTTCATTACTCAACTCATCTCAACATTTCCAAAGAACTCAAAGACACTCCCAGTGAAGCCCGAGCTTTGTGCAACTTGGGAAATTTCCACAGTTCAAGGGGAGATTACTCTAGTGCTGTGAGATTCTATGAGCAATACTTAATGTTGTCACAGGAATTACACGATTCAGAAGGGGAAGCTAAAGCTTGCTTTAATCTTGGATATGCTCATTTTGCTTTGGGGAATCACCTTGAAGCTGTGAGATACTATGAACAGGATATGTCAATAGCTAGGGAATTAAAAGACCAACTAGGCATGGGCCGGGCATACTGTAACTTGGGACTTGCCCATAAAGCTTTACATGACTATCAAGAATCATTAGAATGTCAAAGGAACTGTTTAACTATCATGAAAAATATTAAAAACACAAAAGGAATTTTCAGAGCTCTTGGAAACATTGGGGATGTGTTGTTGAAAATGGGTGATGTGACAGACGCCATCGCCATATACAAGGAACAGTTACAAATGGCCAAAAAATCAAATAGTAAGGATTTAATAGCAACTGCTTATGGTGCGCTCGGTGCTGCTCATAGGAACCTCGGGCAGTATGATAAAGCTCTAGGCTACCATACCCAGGAACTCAGTATCAGGCAGGATATGGATGACCGTCGTGGGGAGTGCAGAGCGCATGGAAACCTAGGAAACGTTCACATGTCTCTGGGACATTACATGGATGCATTTAAGTGTTATGAGGAACAATTGGAGAAAGCTAGGGAGCTGCAAAACAGCTCCTTAGAGGCACAGGCTTGTGGAAATCTAGCAATAACAAAAATGAACATGAATTGTTTTGAAGATGCAATAGGACTGTTTGAACAGCAGTTAGCCATGTTAGAGCAAGTGAGTTGTGCAGCTTCCATATTTGACAAAGGTCGGGCTTTGGGTAATCTCGGTGATTGCTACGAAGCGCTGGGAGATTTTGATGAATCGGTGAAATGTCATGAACAGTATCTCGCAATATCCCAACAAGCCAACAGTTTATCCGATCAAGACAAAGCTTACAGGGGTCTCGGAAATGCCCACAGAAATATGGGCAACCTCCAGCAAGCCTTAGTGTGTTTCGAGAAAAGACTTGTAGTGGCTCATGAACTTAACAGTAGCTCAGCCAAAGCATCAGCCTATGGTGAGTTGGGCTGTTTGCATAGCCTTCTGGGTAATTTTGAGCAGGCTATTTCCTGTCTGCAGCACCAGTTGAGCATTGCCCAGGAGATGGGAGATAGGCGGTGTGAAGGTGAGGCTGCCTGTGGACTGGGGGGAGTGTATCAGAACATGGGCGATTATGACAAGGCCCTGGAGTACCATCAGATGGATCTGCAGATAGCCGAACAGACAAGCAATTCCACATATCAATGCAAGTATCTTTGTCACTGACATTTCAGTTGCAGATAGGAGGGCAACATATTATGAATAATGATTAATCAGCAAAAAAATTATAGTTTTAAGTGGTAAAAGATCTTTGTAAGCTTTTCTCACCTATTGTGGAATATATCATGTATTTCATATGAAACATGTAACAGTGTTATGATTGAGTTGTTATTTTATTGTGTTTAGGTCGAGCTTATGGAAATCTTGGTCTCACTCACGAGTCGCTTTCAAACTTTGAGGATGCCATACAGTACCAGGAACAGCACCTGAGTATCGCAGCCCAGCTCAATGACAGGGTGGCCAAAACACAGGCTTACAGCAGCCTCGGTAAAGACGGAAATTTATTGTGCTAGATTTACTGCATTTGGTCTTTTGTTATCTGCATTTCCTACAGCTAGGGGGCTAAGTGCTTTTTCACATTAAAGCCTACACATGTTTAAGTATGTAAAATTGTCCTATTTTTAGCTGTGATTTAGTATTTATGGAAATACTTTGAATTGTCTAGGTCGTGTTCACCTTGCACTGAATAACCACTCACAAGCCGTAGAGTACTTGCGACAAGGTCTTACTATCGCCGAACAGTTGGGAAGACGGGAGGATGAGGCGAAGATTCGCCATCGCCTTGGACTGTCCCTGNAGGTCTTACTATCGCCGAACAGTTGGGAAGAAGGGAGGACGAGGCGAAGATTCGCCATCGCCTTGGGCTGTCTCTCTGGGGTAAAGGAGACCTGGACGAGTGC
>CAJDSM010020340.1:0-10176 GCA_903981925.1 Ostrea lurida
GCTCCATATGAGTATACACAATTATTTTGTTCATTTTCAAAATATGTGGAACATTGATTGCAACTTTTTCCCCCCGTTTTGTGTGTGTAAAAAGATTGTATATACAGTTTACATGTATTCTCATGAGATGAAAATCTTTAAAACCGTTCATTTACCTGATTGGTTATTGAATCTCTTTTGTATGAGGTTTTGAATTTCATTCATGGTTTCTTTATGTTCAGATGGCTTCACTTTGATCTATATGTAAGAATACATGACATGAAATATTGTTATCATTGAACGTTAATTTCCCTATGGAAAGCTTTCAATTCTACGATCATATTTTCCTCTCTGATATCCCAATAACAAAATACAATCACATGTTTGTATCAGCTTTAAAATGGTTGAATTTTTCTATACTGATTTATCTTGAAATCAATCAGTTTGAGATTCATATGATTGTAGAATTAATGGATGATTGTACTTTCATTTTTTGTAAAACTAGTTATGATTCGTACTTCATAGAAGAGATTGGGTCTATTAAACGAGGCCTTGAACAGCACACAGGAAGGAATGTTCAGAATTTTCTTCACGTCTTCGATCACGTTCTTGGTGGCTGTCGCAGTAAGTCCGAGGATGGGAACCTCGGGAAATTGTCGCTTCATGATGCCCAAGAACTTGTAATCTTCATTGAATTCAGATAGGCATAAACACAAAATCATTTTTAACATAGAGATTTACATATGTATGTACATAATTGAAGTGCAAGTCATTTATTTGAATTTTAAAGATGAAATGTACAACAATATTCTGAAACTGAAAACTTTTAGATTTACTTTATTTCCAAACACATAGTTTTTATTAATGACAGAGTTTTGTTTGACCTAGTAATCTAAAACAACAGGCCCAGGGCCACATTGCTCAACCTGAGCACTTGCTTCACTAAGAAGAGCATAGTCCACTTAATCACCTATTGTTCCCCACCCACCACCTGCCGGGGGGGGGGGGCATTATCTCACAACTCTCCTACACATCCTCGAGGCGACGTTTCAGTTAAATATCCACTCGTCGGTTCAATAAAGAAGATGTCGCTCAAACCGACATTACCTATTATCTGCTAAATATGACCCTCATTGTGGCCCACATTACCCGACGGTCCATGATTCGCTAATGATAACAATTTATCTTCACTATAACAGAAGAGCTTTTCTGGCCAGTGGTCCTTAAAAATGATTTCCCTATATAATCATAATGTATAAAAACTTTGATCCCAGGGCCCCATCCCGTACCCCGGGGGTCATGATTTGAACAAACTTGAATCTCCTCTATATCAGGAAGCTTCCATATAAATTTCAGCTTTCCTGGCCTGTGGTTCTTGAGAAGAAGATTTTTAAAGATTTTCCCTATATAATCATATGTAAAATCTTGATCCCTATTGTGGCCCCATCGTACCCCTGGGGTCATGATTTGAACAAACTTGAATCTCCTCTATATCAGGAAGATTCCATATAAATTTCAGCTTTCCTGGCCCAGTGGTTCTTGAGAAAGAATTTAAAAGATTTTTCCTCTATAACTAAATGTAATAAAACTTTGATCCCTATTGGGCCCCATCGTACTCCCGGGGGTCAGATTTGAACAAACTTGAATCTCCCACTATATCAAGAAGCTTCCATATCAATTTCAGCTTTTCTGGCCCATTTGATTTTTGAGAAGAAGAATTTTTAAATGACACCACCCTATTTTTGCATTTTCGTGATTATTCTCCCCTTGATGAGGGCTCTGGTCCTTATTTGAACAAAATTGAAGCCCCTTCACCCCAAGGATTGATGTGTAACTAGTTTGGTTGAAATTTGCCCAGCGGTTTCTTGAGAAGAAGTTGAAAATGTGAAAGTTTAACGTATGACCGACAGACAACGGACAAATTTTGATCAGAAAAGCTAAAAAGGCTATAAAATTTTTAAAAGTACCAGCTATTTGATTTTATCATTAATTTACTCAAATTATTTTTTCAAGGAATACATTGTATAATTATATGAAAAAATGTGATATGCTTTGCTTTTCAAATGTGAAATATTGTTCATCTCAAACAAAAGAAAATTACAAATTATATTAAAAGCAAATTCTTATCTACTTGAACTTTGTCAGCACTTTTTAGTGTTTGTGATGTTTCTCTAGCGGTCCAGAATACATTATTTTTTTATCAGTGTTACCTGGCCTAAAATCATGGCCCCACTGCGAGCAGCAATGAACTTCATCTATGACTAGGCGCGAGAATCTCCCCATAGCATACATTTTCTCTAGCTTGGCCATGAAGCGTTTACTTTTTGCCAGTTTTTCTGGGGTCACATATAGAAGTTTCATGGGAGCCTTTTGATCCGTCATGGCATTCTGGACGTCTGTCACTTGATTTTTATGAGTGGAGGCATTAAGCATAACTGCATCCACGGCATAAGTCTCTAGAGCAATGACTTGATCCTCCATGAGCGACACGAGTGGGGACACCACCAATGTCACACCTACAATACGGATGTACAGGTAGAGCAGCAGAAATCTTACATTGTACCAATAAAAATACACAAAACCAGGTCATTGCTTTATGGATTGGATCAGCAAATTGAAAAATGATTTCAGACGCCCTTTACACAGTAAACACATTGTCATTGATGCAACCAAGGCCGTAACCAGGAGGGTGCACTCACTGAGTGCATGTGCACCCCCCATTTCAAAATGAAAATGCTAAAACCTCTCGGCTTCCGGGGGCTTCGCACCCTGGACCTGCTGGGGACCTCCAGACCTAATGAAATGCTAAAATACCTCAGCTTCCGGAGGCATTGCCCCCTGGACCCCCTACCAGGACTAGCCCTAGACGACTAAGCCCCCCCCCTCTTTGCCTTAGTCTTGTGCACTCCCCAATCAAAATTCCTGGTTACGGCCCTGTGCAACAGAAATTCAAATACAAGTTATCAAAACTTCAAATATATATTTTTTTCCACTATTTTGCATATAAAACAATATTTATTTCTACCAAATCTACGCATATTTCACATTTTACCTTTGCTGAGCAGAGCAGGAAGCTGAAAACACAAGCTCTTGCCTCCACCAGTAGGCATGATCAGAACGCAGTCTTTGCCAGACAGAGAAACGTTCATGGTCTGTAACTGCATTGGTCTCAGTTCATTTATTCTGAAAACGGACTTCATTTTCTGCTTCAATGCAGCACTCCATGTGAAGTCTGAAATTGTATGTACTACATGTACTTCTCAATATTCGGGTTACAAAATGTATTCAGTATTCAGCTTACAAAATGTACTCAATCTTCAGGTTACAAAACGTATGAAGTAAATATTTCTATCCTCTATGCTTTAATTTATACTTTAAATTCACTAAGTTGAACTTAATGCATGTTAATTAGGAGCTGGTATACAACAAATATGGACTTGTTTCTATGAGAGTAAATGTGACTGATGTATATGCACCAGAATGTATTGCTAACAAGTTGCATGTTTAAAGCTGATACTGGAATGTGTGTACAAGACTAAAAAAAATCAAATATGGAATAAACACAACATTTGTTGTAATAAACTTCAAAATCACAAGGTTTTGACACAATCTGAGAAAAATAAAAGGAATATCATACTATATACACTAGTTTGCTCAGATCGTGTCAAAATGAAACAACGTTATTTGAATGGTATAAATGGATACCAAGACAGATAAATAAACCATGCAGACGTGTATTTATAAAATTGCAGAAATTACAAAGGATCTCCACATGTTATTTTCTCCAAATTTGAGTCTAAATTCTAAACAAATAATTTCATGTTCATAGTACCAGCAATATACTGTATTACATGGGCCCTATATATTCGCATGTAAAACGTTGATCCCTTATTGTGACCTCACCTAGCCCCAGGGTCTGAACAAACTTGAATTGATATTATGTACTAAATATCGTAAAGCTAACTTTCAAGAAAATCTCCACTCCTATGGCCCAGTGGTTCTTGAGAAAAAGATTTTTAAAGATTTCCCCATACATTTACATACAAAACAGTTACCGGTAAACTATTCATGTAATACCCTATCATGGCCCATGACATTCAGCATTATACATTTATCACACATAAACTTTTAGACCTCAGTGGCTGGACCAACTTCAAACAAATCCACTTAATCCAGTTACAATACAACACATTTATAGAATTTAGAACCATGATGATCTTCATTTTTTTCTCGCTACCTTCTGCCTCCCATTGTTGTGAGTTTGTCTGAGCTGGTGATGCCTCACTGTTGGTGTCAATCAAGGCCTGCAGCTCCTCCTTTCTCGATGCTAGATCTGACTGTGTCTGAACAGAAGCCTCAATCTGGATTCAATGTCTTCTAACTGCTCTTTGACTTCATTCAATTTTAGCGACAAATAAAATGTATTGTACATAATGTTTTGTTGGTTTAGGCCTAGACAAAAATAAAAATAGATGTATTGTGCACATAATTTGTTGTTGTTTATAGGCTAGACAAAAATAAAAATAGATCATTATAGATGTATTGTGCACATGATGTTGTTGTTGTTTATAGGCTAGACAAAAATAAAAATTAGATCATTATAGATGTATTTGTGCACATGATGTTGGGTTGTTTGTTTTTTATAGGCTAAGACAAAAATTAAAAAATAGACCTGTTATTGTGCACATAATGTTGTTGTTTGGTAGGCTAGACAAAAATAAAAAAATAGATTATTGTGCACATAATGTTTTGTGTTTATAAGGCTAGACAAAAATAAAAAATAGATGTATTGTGCACATAATGTTGTTGTTGTTTATAGGCTAGACAAAAATAAAAATAGATGTATTTGTGCACATAATGTTGTTGTTGTTTTTATTAGGACTAGACAAAAATAAAAATAAGATGTATTGTGCACATTAATGTTGTTGTTGTTTATAGGCTAGACAAAAATAAAAAGAGGCCCATGCGGCCACATCGCCTCACCTGAGTGACCTGGCCCTGGCTCAGCATTTGTGCTGATTTATGAAAGAATTTTCAAGTTTCCTTAAAACTGACCCAGTGGTTTTCTGAAGAACATTTTATGCAAAACTTTGATCCCCTGTTGTGGCCTTGTCCTACCCCCAGGAGCTATGATCTGATACAAATTTGATTCTAACTCTGATATCAGAAGCTTTTAGTAAATGTTGTCTTTTTGGTCTTGAGAAGACAATTTTTTAATATATTATTCAAATGTAAAACTTTGATCCCTATTGTGGCCCCCTATACCCCTTCGGGTCATGATTTTGAACCAAACTTGAATCTCCACTATTCTATCAGGAAACTTTCATATAAATCAGGCTTTTCCTGGTACAGTGGTTTCTTGAGAAGAAGTTTTTTAAAGATTTCCCCTATATATATAAATTCATATTAAAACTTGGATCCCATATTGGGGTCCCATCGTACCCCCGGGGGTCATGATTTGAACAAACTTGAATTTTCCACTAAATCCAGGAAGCTTTCTTATGAATTTCAGCTTTTTATTGGCCCCAGTATTTCTTGTGAGAAGAATTTTTGAATTTTTCCCTATATAATCATATGGTAAAACTTTTGATCCCCTATTGGGCCGCCATCGTACCCCGGGGATCATGAGTGAAAGAAACTTGAATCTCCTCTATATCAGGAAACTTCCATATAAATGTCAGCTTTCCTGGGCCCAGTGGTTTCTTGAGAAGAAGATTTTAAAGATTTTCCCTATATAATCATATTGTTAAAAACTTTGATCCCCTATTGTGGCCCCATTCGCTTACACCCGGGGGTTCATTGATTTGAACAAACTAAATCTCCTCTATATCAGGAAGCTTCCATATTAAATTTCAGCTTTCCTGGCCCAGTTGGTTTCTTGAGGAGAAAGATTATCTATATAAATCACATGTCAAATTTCGATCCCCTATTGTGGCCCCATCGTACCCCCGGGGGGTCATGATTTGAATAAACTTGATCTCCACTTATATCAGGAAGCTTCCATATAAATTTCAGCTTTTCTGGGTGCATGGTTTTGAGAAGAAGATTTTTAGATGAACACCACCCTATTTTTGCATTTTTTCGTGATTATCTCCACACAAAATTGATGGGGGCCTGGTCCTCATTTGAACAAACTTGAAGCCCCTTCACCAAAGGATGATGTTGTACCAAGTTTGGTGAATTTGGTCCCAGCGGTTCTTGAGAAGAAGTTGAAAATGTGAAAAAAGTTACGACGACGATGACAACAGACAACGACAAATTTTGATCAGAAAGCTCACTTAAGCCTTCGGTCAGGTGAGATAAAAATGCCTTACTTTAAGCACAGCTTATTTTAAACTTGATAATATGATAAATAGACCAAGAGGCCCACAGGCCTTAACGGTCACCTGAGGAATCATAGCCCCACACAGGGAGGTCTCATATTTTGCATCAATTACGAGTATTTTGGTTCACATGTTTTAATATCTTTTCAATATATGCATTATGATTCTATCATATACACAAGATTATCATTTCCATCTCACAAGATTGTTCAAGACTTTTAAATGAAAACCATATGCTACTTTTAATGTCCAGTGAGCTTGAATTTTTGACCCCAAAAATTCAATAGAGAACGTCTTGACCTGTGTATGAATATGGTGATTCTTAGGTAGAAAGGATAATTGCCGAAGAGCCTGGAAAAATCATACTTGCTACTTGATGTCCATGCACTTGACCTTTGGACCCAAAGTTCGATAAAGAACATCTTCGCTATGAGTTAGTATATATATATATATATATATATATAAATGATACAGTTTGGACTTTAGGTTAGAAAGGATAATACTCTGAAACCCGTAACCATTTATATAGATCCGTCCCACTGTATGATTATAGTGACCTCTAGGCAAAAATGGATTAATTCTCTTGAGCCCAGACACCAATATCCCGCTACTTCGATGTCCAGTTTGTGGCTTTGACCTGCCCTTTTTTGACCCCAAATGCATAGGTATACCAAATGTATTGATATGGTGACTCTTTGGTAAGAAAGGCTAACACTAAAAGTCTGGGAACCATTCTGCCTACAGATGGATGGACAGGACAACTTGATCCCCCCCCCCCCCAACTTGTTTGCAGGTGGGTATAATTATGACAAAAGGCTCCTTTCTCATCCAAATATTCATTTAACTTGACATCAAGTCAATAGCATGGAAAAAAGGATGCTTTCAAATGTTTTACATTATAAACCACTATGAACCAAGTTTGCCCCCCCCCTTCCTGGGTCAGAACCCCTACCCCGGGGGATCACAAATTTACAATTTTTTGGTAAAGGGCCTTCCTGCTCTACTCACTATTGTATTTGGCTTTCTCTCAGACATGTGCGGTTGTAAAGAAAAAGATGTTGAAAATTGGTCACTTTTTGGGCAAGTTTTTGCTCCACCCCAAAGGCCCCAGGGTTTGCAAAGAACCTGAAATTTTACAATTTATTGCCCCTTGTCCAAAGATGCTTCATACCAAAACTTGAAAGATGGACCATTGGTTATCAAGAAGAACGTAAAAATGTTCAATCTGGTTAACACATTTCATCATGACATTTGGCCCCACCCTAATACTAAAACCCCTCACCCCTAGGGATCATAGATATTTACAATTTTTGATAAAAGGCTCCCAATTCATTCAAAATATTTAAGTTAGTTTCACATAATATCAATAGCATTAAAGAGAAGATGTTATCAAAATAGTTTTACATATAAACACTACATAGCAAGTTTGGCCCCGCCCTGTGGGTCAGGAACCCCTACCCCGGGGGTCACACAAATTTACAATTTGGTAAAGGCCTTCCCTCTACATCACTATGCATTTTTGGTTTTCTCTCACACATGTGCGGTTGTAAAACGAAGAAGATTTTGAAATTTGGTCACTTTTGGGCAGTTTTTGCCCCCCCCCAAGGCCCTCAGGGGTTTGAGAAGAAACCTGAAATTTACAATTTATGTGCCCCTTGTCCCAAAGATTGCTTTCATACCAAATTTGAAAAGAATTGGACCATTGGTTATCAAGAAGAAGTTAAAAATGTTCAATTGTTAACAATTTCATCAATTGACCATTTGCCCGCACCCAATATTAAAACCCCTACCCCTAGGATCATGGAAATTACAATTTTGATTTAAAAGGGCTTCCTATTCTTCAAAATTTCATTTAGTTTCACCATTAAAATATCAATTAGCATTTAAAGAAGATGTTTTTTCAAATGTTTTACATATAAACACTACATAGGGCCAAGATTTGGCCCCGCCCTGGGGTTCAGAACCCCTACCCCAGGGGTCACCAAATTTACAATTTGGAAAGCTTTCCTGGCTCTACATCACTATCATTTGGTTTTCTCTTCAGGGACATGATGCGGTTGTAAGAAGATTTTTGAAATTTGGTCACTTTTTCTGGGAGTTTTTGCCCCACCCCCAAGGCCCCGGGTGCAAGAACCTGAAATTTTTACAATTTATGTGGCCCCTTTGTCCCAAAGATGCTTCATTACCAAATTTTTTGAAAAGAATTGGACCATTGGTTATCAAGAAGAAGTTAAAATGTTCAATTGTTGACGGACGACTCACGATGACGACGAAAACCATTATCGAACCCGGACCCCTGCATTTAAACTTTTTTAAAGGTTTTTTTTTTTTTTTTTTTTTTTTCAAAGGGCTCTAACCACTGAGCTATTCCAGGCCGATATCCACAGTTCCATATAGCCGTTAACTACTACATTCCTCCCTTCCTCAAAGATGTAATGTGTCTTCGTTGATTCGTACCCGAAGACAACTACCCCAGGTTCTAACCCCCTGGCAAGACTTCACCTGCAATTCAGGGGTCCACACTGGCCCACCAATTTGTACCGTATATACTCGCCTAGAAGTCGATTTTTGGGAGTTAAAATTTTTGGTCCAAAAGTCTATGTCCGACTTCTAGGTGATACCTAAGGAGATCAGTAATTTCTAGTGCGGAAATGCTCCAATTGTTTTAAAACAAACTCGATTGATTATCACGATCATCGTCCCAAACAAATTAGTCTGGAATTTTGTCTGGACATAGGAAATATAAAAAATACTTATTTGACACAGGTAAATAATAAAATTGACATGATATTGATTTTTGGAGAAAGAATAGCTAATTGCCGCCATCATTTCTCAAAATATTTTTTTTAAAACGGGCAAATCAGTGTAAATACTTTTGATTTTGAAAATTGTCAAACCATTCTTGGCAAAAAAGTTGTACTGACTTATAGGCGGGTCAATAGCAAAATTCCTAAAAAGTGATCTCAAAAACACAACCGATTTATAGGCAACCAACTTATAGGCGAGTATATACGGTAATAGGAAGGGAGAGAATTTGAAAATTAAGTGGCTGGACCAGGAATCGAACCGGGACCCCTGATTCTAGTCTGGTGCTCTAAACCACTGAGCTATCCAGCCGATATCACAGTCCATATAGCCGTAACTAATACATTATCAGGGACAAAATAAATTAATTGTGTGTTTCAGGGCCTTTTGAAATTTAAAGTAGGGTAGTAGGTAGAAAAAACATTTTATTTTTGAAAATTTTATTAAATTTTTTTTCCCATACGGACGAACACGCAACGGGCATTTCACTTTATTTTTAACACAGTTGTCGCATAAAGGAGAACAGTCTTTAATTTAAAGCACGATGATGTTTATAAACTACAAAGAAAGAGTATTTTGCTTCGCCATCATGGTGGACATGGTTATTTTTTTAACATGCTTAAATGACTAAACTTTTGAAAAGAAAAAAACAGAATGAAAAAAAAAAATTCAGGATAAAAACGAGTTAAAATATTGTAGGTTGGTCCAATTAAATTGGGTCGCGTCGGAGTTCTGGGAAACACACAATTAATTTATTTTGGCCTCATTACCCATCCCCATAAATACTTCTGGCGTTAAACTTTATAATATCAAGTTATAAAGTATGTTCATTCTACTCAGTTGAGATTCGTCGAGGGCTAATATTTTGGATTGGTCGCCTCTTTCGAAATAGGGACAAGTCCAAAAAATATTAGCCTCGACAATTCACTGAGATCTATTTGATCATTCGATGAAAGGAATGTCAGACACTTCGGCCCAAAGTGTTTCAGCCCATGGACATTCGGCCCATATTAGTTGGACACTAAAATGCCATTGGCCATATCATCCCATGTGATATTCTTCGACAGCA
>CAJDSM010020343.1:1482-13887 GCA_903981925.1 Ostrea lurida
AGTACTTTGGTTGTTTAACTTAATGTTTGTTCCATATACATTACAATATATCCATGATCGAGGAATTTGAAGAGGAGGGGGTGGGGGATAAATCAAACTAGTTTTGAGTTGTCTATAAAATGTTGCATGTTTTTCCTCAGTATTTGTCCCATTATGACAGCTGTAGTTTACAACTGACCTGATAGATGTACCTGTGTATGAAACACATGAATTTACAAGTACAACAGAAATTGATCTGGTGATGATAGCTCAACAGAAATTGATCTGGTGATGATAGCACAACAGAAATTGATGTGTCAATGATAGCTCAACAGAAATTGATATGTCAATGATAGCATTGAGAAATAGTATGTTTTAATGACTGTTACAGTAACAAATCCAATTACCGTGGATGTTTTGAGAGAAGACTTTGGATTGGTCAATCCAGCCAGTAGAAAGGTGACCTTTGACCCCTTGACAGAGGATGAACTCCCTCAAAAAGGAGACGTAGTGGCTCTGGACGCCGAGTTTGTCTCGCTGAACCAGGTAAGTAAGGGGGTGTTGTACCGAATAAATATAGGACTTAGTTACCTGGACTGTAATCCGCCAGGTAAATATAAACCTCAGTTACCCGGACTGAATCTGCCAGGTAAATAAATAAGACTTAGTTACCTGGACTGTAATCCGCCAGGTAAATATACACCTCAGTTACCCGACTGGTAATCCCGCCAGGTGGAATAAATATAGACTCAGTACTTGGTTGTAATCCACCAGGTAAATATAATCAGTTACCCCTGATCATAATCCCCAGGTTAAATATAACCTTCAGTTACCCGGACTGTAAACCTGCCAGATAAATAAATATAGACTCAGTTATCCGTATTGTAATCTGGCCAGGTAAATAGAACCGTAGGTTACCCGGATTGTAATCCACCAGTGAATATTAACCTCAGTTACTCAAAAAGGACATTCTAGTTTCATTGCTGCTTCTGTCTTTTACTACCCAGATTGTCCATCTCATGTGGATGTATGAAATGTATCAAAAGCCTTTGATTTTAACCCTGCTGTGTAATATATTTTACCAGGCAGGCAACGAGAAACCCCCTTTGAGACCCCCGTTTTTGATTTTATAATTATCAGGTAGCACCAGACCCCCCTTTTGGAGTACCCCGTTTTGATTTTATATTTATCAGGTAGCACCATGACCCCCCTTTGAGTTACCCCCGTTTTGATTTAATTTATCAGCGTAGCACCAGACCCCCCTTTGAGTACCCGTTTTGATTTTATATTTATCAGGTAGACCAGACCCCCCTTTGAGTTACCCCGTTGATTTTATATTTAATCAGGTAGCACCAGAACCCCCCTTGAGTACCCCTTCTGCGATGCTGCTGAAGAACACTCTGACAGCCAGAACAAAACATTGCAGACTTGGTGCAACGTTGTGACCGATACCAGCACACATGTAGGTCGATTCGTAAACTATTATATTTACGCGAATATATTTTAGCGAAAACAAAAGAATTTATATGATCGATTTTGATTAAATTAGTGTTTGAATCACAAATTACATGTCAGAATACATATTAATTTGTAATTAGTTTTTAAGTTTATTCGAATATCTGTTGAGCAGCTAATGAATAAATTAAATTGACAGCGTCCATTATGGATCACGAATTTTCCTTTCAACGTATGTCGAGATGATATCTTTTTCTTTTGCTGATTTTGACTTTTTTTTCTTTACATATGTGTTACCTGTAGAGCCTTTTGCAGATGAATCTGATTTGTTAATTTTGTTTTGGACAGACCCAGAATTAAGACAATTCCAGAGCTATCCGGATGTAGTTGGCGGGTCAACTGTCACATTTGAGGAATGCTCGAGATTACGGAGTTCTTGAAAATGCAGCAACAGGTAACGAATCTTATATTCAAACGTGGGGAAACTGAAAAATGAATGCTCATCTTTAAAGAAATTTATCTCTCAGGGGAAACTGATTCAATGCTTTGTTCTAAAATATAAGATTTGAAGAAAATAAAATAAAGCTGCTTGGAATTTTGTAGATACTGAGACAGCGGAAGGAAGAGGTGAACGAGGCGCAACAGCAGAGCGGCACTATATGAATGCTCGGGAGGAAACCCGTCATGTGTCGCTATGGAAACGCAGTGTCGTACAAATGGTTGTAAATTTAGGCACTGAGCGTGACGTTCTGTAACGAGAAAATTTCACGTTTTATGCCTCTGGAATCAAAATTTGGGGGCATATAGTTTTTGGCCTGTCCATCTTTTCTGTCTGTCTGTAGGGAAAAAAACCACTTTAACGGTCATATCTTTACACCATAAGACATAGACCTATCCATATTTATTTGTATTTATTCCTTGTGACAAGCCTTTCTATTGTATCAAGACCTTTGACTTCGTACCTTGACAATTGACCTTTGGACCTACCTTTCCATTTTGTATCAGATGTTGTTGACCTTATGACCTTGCATTGGACCTTTGATTTAGTTTTCGGGAAATTAAAAAAAAAAATTAGCCTAACCATAAGACAGTGATGTTTTCCTATATTTTTGAAAGGGTCCTGCTGGATTTCAAATTGGGAAAAATTTGTCCGATATTTCAGTCAAATTGGGAAAAATTAGTTTTATCATAAATAAAGTTTCAAAAATGATATTCACTCATTATATGCCTTATTTCACACATCTTATTTTCTTTACCCTTCTAAATTTTCATTATTCCTATCTTAATTCATAATTCCCTAACTCTTAATTCTTAGGTATATTATTCACACTGAATTTTTTTTTATTCAAATACTTTCTCCTTTCCTATTTTTATATTTTTGGGAGCTGAATTGGGAAAAAATTAGGCAATTTTTGGAGGGCGAAAGGGCCGAAATTCGGAACCCAAAATGACCCTTAAAAAATCTCTGAAGAGGTAAATTGTTCTATTGCAAGACATAATCTTTCATATGAAGAGGGGATTTAAAAAAAAAATGGTTTTTTTTTCCATATTTTATATTATACCCATTTTTTTGCATTTTTGTGAGAAGACATTTCCATCAGTACCAGAATCTGTTGACCTTTGTGATGTACCAGTGAATTATAGGAATTGGAAATTAAAAAAAAAAAATTAACCTTTACCAGTGTTTGAAACTCGCTGTTTAAAATTAGCTGCGACATGGCAGGGCTAACTACTTGTAAAATTTGTTAGCCCTGCCAGAGGCCACTAGGCCTGCAATAATATTTTGTTGGTATTTACTAAATATGCTTTTCAGAGATAATATGATTAAAACTTAATTCACATTTCTTCGATCCCAATCATAAAAAATGTCGAATGTTATTGCAACTTCGATTACCGATTTAATACATCTTATTTCTCTCATCAGAAATTTTAACCTGTCCGGTCGGGTGTTTCTGCAAAGGAAATTGTGTTCGCCCGCGCAGAATTTATGCGTCTCGGCATGGTCGGGCGTTTCAGTTATTATCAAAACATGCTTTTACACTATAAGAGATTGACCTCTGATATGTGGTATGTGTTATCCGTATAGTACCGAACCTTGTGGTATGGTTATCCGTATAGTACGACCTTTGTGGTATGTGTTATCCTTATAGTTAGACCTTGTGGTATGTGTTATCTTATGTATAGTACGACTTTGTGGTTGTGTTATCCGTTATAGTACAAACCTTTGATGGTATTGTTATCTTATAGTACGACCTCTTGGTATGTGTTATCTATAGTACGACCCTTTGTGGTATGTGTTATTCTTTATAGTACGACCTTTTGTGGTATTTTGTTATCCTTATAGTACGGACCTTTGTGGTATGTGTTATCTTATAGTACGACCTCTGTGGTAGTGTATCTTGATAGTACGACCTTTGTGGTGTATGTGTTATCTTTAAGTACGACCTTTTGTGGTATGTGTTATCTTATAGTACAACCTTCTGTGTATGTGTTATCTTAAGTACGACCTCTGTTGGTATGTGTTTATCTTAAGTACGACCTCTGTGGTATGTGTTATTCCGTATAGTACGACCTTTGTGGTATGTGTTATCTTATAGTACGACCTTTGTGTATGTGTTATCTTAATAGTACGACCTTTGTGGTATGTGTTATCCGTATAGTACGACCTCTGTGGTATGTGTTATCCTTATAGTACGACCTCTGTGGTATGTGTTATCCGTATAGTACGACCTCTGTGTATGTGTTATCTTATAGTACGACCTTGTGCGTATGTTTATCTTATAGTACGACCTTGTGGTATTGTTATCCCTTATAGTACGACCTTTGTGGTATGGTTACTATAGTTAACCTCCTGTGGTATGTGTTATCTTATATACGACCTCTGTGGTTATGTGTTTCCTCATAGTACGACCTTTGTGGTTATGTGTTATCCGTATGTTACAACCTTTGTGGTATGTGTTATCTTTATAGTAGACCTCTGTGGATTGTGTTATCTTATAGTACGACCCTCTGTGGTATTGTGTTATCTATAGTACGACCTTGCATTGCTCTTTTGATCTACTTTTTAGAAAATTCTAAATATAAGTTATATCTTTTAAAAGGGGATGGAACGTTCTGCAGCTTAAAAAATTTTCAAATTTTAGATTTCCATTTTTAATGTTTACAATGCTCACTTAGGGTATTTTTAATGGTCAGCAAAAAATTTGAATGTCATTTTGTTGAGATACAAGAATGATACAGGCACTTATAATTCTTCACAAATGTTAAACAAGGCTTCAAGCCTTGTTTTTGTTACATAAAGATTGCTTCACAGAAAATACCATGTTTAAAACAAAAATGAGATGATGAGATCACTAGGAACTGTTTAATTTGTGTCAGAATGAACTTTGTAATATTGAAAAAATCTGCTTGTTAAACGGACGTTTACTAGCATATTCAATATATAAAAAAAAAAACAGGCTCGAGCCTTGTTTACATTGTGGAAGAATTTAAGTGCTGCATCTCTCTTGCTAAACTCTACAAAAAGACGTTTCAAATTTTGCTGAACCATTAGAAATACCCCTAAGTGAGCATTGTAAACATTAAAAATGGGAAATTCTAAAATTTTGAACATTTTTAAGCTCAGAATGCTGTCCATCCCCCTTTAAAATTGTATGACACTGCTTATAATATTTAGCATTTCTTGTGGAGAATACCTTCCTCCAGTGCCAATGTAGTGACCTTCTGACTTAACAATTTTTTACTCTAAATAAAAGTTTGAACAAATGAAAATTACTTGCATTCTCAGTTATTGCTAAAAAATGTTTCATTTACAACAGCTCGGGGTTTGATATTCACCACGTCGTCACCTCGCCCATTTGCCACCCTTGAATGTCATTTATGACGACCTGTTTCTTAACATAGCTGCCCAAATGACAACCTGGTGACGGTTTGATTTGTTCAAAATATTTCTATTTATTTGAAATAAGAATACAAATGAAAATAACGTGAAAAGAATGAAAAATATATTTCTATCTGAAACTGAAAAAATAAATGAATCGATTAGAATAAATGTTTGAAGTTCTTTTTGTTGCTATTTTTATTTGAGCAACCTGAAATTCATTCGGGCAACCTTGAATCAGTACTCAGGTGCCCGAATGGTGGAGTCCAAATTCTACGAGTGTCGAACCCTGCAGCTCCACTCCTTGTAATATTGGTGCACAGTGTTTCACAAAACACATCTTTTTTTCTAATTAAATGAATTAAAAGAGGGAACCAGTAATGGTTTAATTTGGGAGGCGGGAGGCTTATTTGATAGCGTCGTGCGTGATATCTGCCGTATATGACAGTTTTTTTGGACTTTGTTTGTTATCTCGGGCAGTTTATGATTGAAAATTTATACATGAACTTTTGTGACCATGGGATTTTGCGAGGGGGGAAATTTTTGCAATTTATCGCGACAGTTCAATTTATGCAATATTTATCATAACAGGAAATATTTCATACAAAAAGCCTCATGTAAGGCAATATTTATTTCTTGCCACTGTAGAAATTAATTATCAAATGCATCGGAGTCTCTCTTGTTGAGGTAGAGACTGGATATCTGTAAGAACTTGTATGTTCTAAAGTGCCATTGATGCTATGATGTTATGTTGATAATGTGGTTTCATTTCTCAAGGAAAACACCCCCCCCCCCCCCCCCCCACACACACACACACACAAATTACGATGAAATACATATAGACTAATTGTTACATTGATATGTGGTTTGCATTGTCAGGGAACCCCCACCCCCACCCCCTCACACACAATTACGATGGAATACATATAGACTGTGGTTACATTGATATGTGGTTTGTTTTTGTCAGGGACCCCCCCCCACACACACACCACACAATTATGATGAAACATATAGACTGTTGTTACATTGATATGTGTTTGTTTTCAGGGACCCCCCCCCCACACACACACACACACACACACAAATTACAATGAATACAATATAGACTGCTGTTACATTGATATGTGGTTGTTTGTCAGGGAACCCCCCCCCCCCCCCCCCCCCCCCACACACACACACACACACAATTACGATGGAAATACATATAGAGCTGTTTGTTACATTTGATATAATAGACTGTTGTTACATTGATATATAGACTGTTGTTACATTGATATATAGACTTGTTGTTACATTGATATATAGACTTTGTTACATTGGATATATAGGACTGTTGTTACATTGATATATAGGACTAGTTGTTACATTTGATATATAGGACTGTGATTTACATTGATTTATATAGACTGTTGTTACATATAATTAAGACTTGTTGTTACATTGATAATATAGACTGTTGTTACATTGATATATAGACTGGTTTACATTGATATATAGATGTTGTTACATTTTGATATTATAGAGCTGTTGTTACATTTGATATATAGACTGTGTACATTTGATATATAGACTGTTGTTACATTGATATGTGGTTTGCTTTCAGGAACCGCCCCCCCATAATACGATGAGGATATCGATTTGCCAGTGGATCCCGCTAGGCCTTTATGATGGATTTGCATGCTGACGGAAACTCTCAACATTGAAGAATACCCAGATGATGTAAGTTATTCAGAACTTTCTGCTGTAAGTTGTTGAGAGATTTGCAACCATAGGAGATTCTGTGGTCAGATTTTTGCCCCAGAATCTGTGGACATAGTAATTTTTTATTTTTTTTATTTTTTTTGTAATGCCAAGATATCTATTATTTTTGTTATCGAGATATTCTTTGTTTAGTGTTTATCAGTTTTGAATAGGAGTTCACGAACAATTTAAAAACTTTTAGGTCACAGAATGGAAAGACTTTTCATCCGTTTTATGGAGTTTCTACCATGAGTATTCAGAGTTATGGCTTGCTTGCGAACTACATACTCGATTTGCAGAAACAGTTGGGTGCAAAATAGCTTTGTAAAGAATTGTATATAGTACTAAACCGCAAGAATAATCCAAAATAATCACCTCACAGAAAAAAAAACAAACACCCCGCTATGATTATGGCATTTAAAGACTGAAATATCTTTATGACTTTGCTTAATTACAGCATCCGCGTTCCACGAAGGACGCTTGCAGCCGACTATTGAAATTTACGAGGTTCTGGCCGTTTATATTACCACATTTCGCGACGAAGAAGACGGCAGGAAATCTTTGGTGGCGTTGTATTAACGTGGGCGAGACCATTACCACCAGCGGAAATGAGACGTCACCTGACACATGGTACCTCTCAACGACTTCTCATTCTCCCATAGAAAAGGTCAGCTTTCTTATAGACGTTCTCCATCCCCCCCCCCCCCCCCCCCCCCCCCCCCCCCCAAGAAAAGCGGTCATCTTTTCTTTATAGACTTCTTCCAATCCCTCCCCCCAGAAAAGGTCAGCTTTCAAACCTCTTCCATCCCCCCATAAAAAAAAGTCAGCTTTCAAAACTCTCAGATATTTTATTATACTTTCTACACCCCTCCCCCACCCCCCACCAACTATAAAAGGTCAGTTTCAAACATCCCAGAATATATAGAAATCAGATTTAGGGTGACAGGGAAAATTGTCAACCTGAGAAACCATTGTTGACTGAGTGTAAGGCTTTGGGGCGCGGTTTTATCATTCAGCGGGACAGTGTATTTTATCAAAGGTTTCTCAACCAATCAGAATCAAGTAAATTTACATGAAAGTATTAATATTATAAATTATTCCACATTTTTGAAAAAGCAAAACAAAGTTTTGCTATATTATAAAACTACTATTTGATTGTTAATTTCGTAAGGAAAGAGGTTGGGGCATGTGATAATTTTGGTGTTTATATGCCCCCGTGATCGAAGATCGGGGGGCATATTGTTTCGTCCTGTCTGTCATTCTGTCTGAAACTTTAACCATTGGCTAATAACTTTTGAATTGGTAAGTACTAGGGCTTGATATTCACATGTATTTCCTTTTGACATTGACCTTTCCGGGGTACCAACATTTCTACCTCCTGACCTTGACCTTGAATGACCTACTTTTCAAAAACTTTAACCTTAGTTATAACTTTTGAATGGTAATACTAGGGCTTTGATATTTCACATGTATGTTCTTATGAAAGACTTTTCCGTGGGGTACCAAAGTTTTTGACCTCCTGACCTTGACTTTGAAGTTGACCTACTTTTCAAAACTTTAACCTTAGCTATACTTTGAATGGGTAAGTACTCAGGCTTTGATACTTCACTGTGTGTTTCTTATGACAAGACCCTTTCCAGGGGTACCAACATTGTTGGACCTCCTGACCTTGACCTTGAAGTTTGGACCCTACTATTCAAAAACTTTAACCTTAGCTATAACTTTTGAATGAGTAAGTACTCAGCTGATACTTTCACATGTTGTTTTCTTATGACAAGACCTTTCCGGGGTACCAACATTGTTGACCTCCTGACCTTGACCTTGAAGTTGACCTACTTATCAAAAAAACTTAACCTTAGCTATAACTTTGAATGATAAGATTAGGGCTTTGATATTTCACAAGTTATTGTTTCTTATTACCAAGGACCTTTCCAGGGTACCACAATTTTTGACTCCTGACCTTGAACTTGAAGTTTTGACCTACTTTCAAAAACTTTAAACATTAGCCATAAACTTTGAATGGCAAGAGTTAGGCATTCAGTATTTTACATGTGTATATCCTTATGACGAGTCCTTTATTTGGTACCAAATTGTTGATCCTTGACCTTGAATTTGACCTACATTTTAAAATCACAGTTGGCCATAACTTTGAATGTATTAAAGGGGATAAACCTTTTCATATTTCACATGCATAATCCTTATGACAAGGCCCCTTCCACTGGCATGTGGAATACGGAGCATTTTGTGTTTCACAACCTCTTGTTTTTCATTGGTATTTGGACAAACAAAAAAAACCACTGAACTACAATAGATTATAGATGTAAGCAACTCTTCTGTCACAAAATCAAAATCTCCAACAACTTGCACTTTTTTCTCAAAACATTTACGTGGCCTGTCCTTTTCTTTCGTTTATTTATATTTCCCTTTCATCAAATTTATTGTGTATTCCCTTTCTTCATTTATTGTGTATTCCCTTCATTCATTAATTGTGTATTCCCTTTTCATTTTCATTTATTTGTGTTATTCCCTTTCATTTATTTATTGGTATTCCCTTTCATTCATTTATTGTGTATCTCCTTTCAAGATGGATATAATGTTTAAGTTTGTTAGCATGAAGCATGTGCAGTGAACCTTAGACTGGAAAGGTCCCGTGTGCACTATTATTTCAAGAGGAGGAATTTGACCAAGTTCACCCAACCTGGACAGGTAAACTGGATATTAATTAATGTTAATTATGCAGCATCTTATTCCAAATGTAAAGACTAGTAAAAAGGAATAAAAAAAAACAACAACAAAAACAGACTGTAGCTACTACAGTCCAAACCCTCGTTAATCTTGAACTCGGTGGGACTGAGAAAAACTTTGAGAATTAATCCAAGAATTTGAGATTTCGAGGGGTAAATACTCAAAGAATAGTCGTTGGGGACAGTTAAAACTGGATATTAAATTATAAATGTTGATTTGCGTCTTATAAACCTACATGGACAGGACAACTGGATTTATAAATTAATGTTAATTATGCAACATCTTATAGATGTAAAAAAGTAATGAAAAATGATAGACTGTAGCTACTACAATCAAACTATATAGAGATATTCCAAAGATTTGAGAGTAAAATATTAAATAATTAAGTTGGTTTGGTATTGGACTTCCAAATCACTTGAACATAGGCATGGTATTCGAGATATCAGGTGTCAAGATACCGAAGTCTGACTGTATTTAGTACTTTGGTTGTTAATGTTTATTACAAGTTTAGCTATGACAGAGAAATTGAAAAGGTAGGAATATATCAAAAACTAATTTATGAGTTGTCTATAAAATGTTACATGTTTTTCCTCAATATTTTCCCCATTATGACAGCTGTAGTAACAACTGACCTGATGATATACCTGTGGTATGAAACACATGATTTGTACAAGCACAACAGAAATGATTCTGTCAATGATAGCTCAACAGAAATTGATCTGTCCAATGAAGGCTCAACAGAAATTGATCTGTCAATGTAGCTCAACGAAATTGACTGTCAATGATAGCTCAACAGAAAATTGATCTGTCAATGATAGCTTAACAGAATTGATCTGTCAATTGATAGCTCAACAAGAAATTGAAATTAGATGATTGCATAAAAAATACTTTTGTTTAATGATTTATACAGTAAACTAATCAATTACCGTGGATGTTTTGAACGGAGAGCTTTGGATTGGTCAATTCCAGCCGTAGAAAGGTGACCTTTGACCCCTTGACAGAGGATGAACTTCCCTCAAAAAGAGACGTTAGTGGCTCTGGACGCCGAGTTTGTTCTCGCTGAACCAGTAAGTAAGGGGGTGTTTCTGGTACCGAGGTCTCACCTGAACCAGGTAATGGGGTGTTGTACGGGTCTCACTGAACCAGGTAATGGGTGTTTTGTACCTGTCTCACTGACTAGGTAAGTAAAGGGGGTGTTTGTACCGGGTCTCACTGAACCAGGTTAAGAAGGGGGTTTGTACCGGGTCTCCACTGAACCAGGTAAGTAAGGGGTGTTGTACCGTCTCACCTGGAAACCAGGTAAGTAGGGGTGTTTGTACCGGGTCTCACTGAAACCAGGTAAGTAAGGGGGTGTTGTACCGGGGTCTTCACTGAACCAGTAATGGGGTGTTGTACGGTAAGGGTGTTGTACCAGATAATGGGGTGTTGTTACGGGTAAGGGGTATTGTACCGGGTAAGGGGGTGTTGTACCGGGTAAGGGGGTGTTTGTACTTGGTTTAAGGGGGTGTTTGCTTACCAAGATAATGGGGTGTTGTACCAGGTCTTCACTGAACCAGTAATGGGGCGTTTGTACCAGGATTGATGGTGTGTTGTACCAGATAAATGGGTGTTTGTACCGATTTGTCTCGCTGAAACCAGGTAATGGCGTGTTTGTACCAAGATAATGAGGGTTGTGTACCGGGTCTCACTGAACCAAGGGTTATGGGCGTTGTACTGGGTAATTGGGTGTTGTACCAGAAATGGGAGTTGAACCGGGTCTCACTGACCCAAGTAATGAGGGCGTGTTTGTACTGTGTTGTTGTACCAGATAAGGGTGTTGTACCAGTATATGGTGGTGTTTGTTACCAGGTAATGGGTGTGTTGACCAGGTGAATGGGTGTGTGTACCAGATAATGGGCGCTGTGTAACCAGTAATGGGGTGTTGTACCAATTAATGGGGTGTTGTACCAGGTAATGGGTGTTGAACCAGGTGATGCGGGTGTGTACCAGGTTAATGAGGTGTGTACCAGGTAATGGGGTGTTGTACCAGGTAATGGGGTGTTGAACCAGGTGATGGGAGTGTGTACCAGATAATGGGTGTTGTTACCAGATAATGGGGTGTTGTACCAGTTAATGGGGTGTCTGTACCAGGTAAGGGGTGTTGAACCAGATAATGGGTGCTTGTACCCAGGTTAATGGGTGTGTACCAAGGATGGGGTGTGAACCAGGTGATGGGGTTTGTACCAGATGAAGGGGGTTGTACCAGATAATGGGGTTTGTACCATAATGGGTGTTTGTACCAGGTAATGGGGTTGAACCAGGTAATGGGGTGTTGAACCAGATTAATGGGGTGTTGAACCAGATTAATGGTGTTGTACAATAATGGGGTGTTGTACCAGTAATGGGGTGTTGTACCAGAGTGATGGGTGTGTTGTACCAGCATAATTGGGGTGTTGTACCAGATAATGGGGTGTTGTACCAGATAAGGGGTGTTGTACCAGGTTTGTCATAATGAACCAGCAATAGGGTTAGTGAAAAATGATTAATGTTAGCCATCAATATCATGGTTGGGGGCAGTGATATTTTTTATTTTGGTCTTCTACTTTTGTAATAAACTTGTAATAATC
>CAJDSM010020343.1:13912-25883 GCA_903981925.1 Ostrea lurida
AATCCCATGCCCTGTGCAATAAAATGCACCAATTATATTGTAAGGTTAGAGAATAAATATAGGACTTAGTTACCTGGACTGTAATCCGCCAGGTAAATATAAACCTCAGTTACCCGGACTGAATCTGCCAGGTAAATAAATAAGACTTAGTTACCTGGACTGTAATCCGCCAGGTAAATATACACCTCAGTTACCCGACTGGTAATCCCGCCAGGTGGAATAAATATAGACTCAGTACTTGGTTGTAATCCACCAGGTAAATATAATCAGTTACCCCTGATCATAATCCCCAGGTTAAATATAACCTTCAGTTACCCGGACTGTAAACCTGCCAGATAAATAAATATAGACTCAGTTATCCGTATTGTAATCTGGCCAGGTAAATAGAACCGTAGGTTACCCGGATTGTAATCCACCAGTGAATATTAACCTCAGTTACTCAAAAAGGACATTCTAGTTTCATTGCTGCTTCTGTCTTTTACTACCCAGATTGTCCATCTCATGTGGATGTATGAAATGTATCAAAAGCCTTTGATTTTAACCCTGCTGTGTAATATATTTTACCAGGCAGGCAACGAGAAACCCCCTTTGAGACCCCCGTTTTTGATTTTATAATTATCAGGTAGCACCAGACCCCCCTTTTGGAGTACCCCGTTTTGATTTTATATTTATCAGGTAGCACCATGACCCCCCTTTGAGTTACCCCCGTTTTGATTTAATTTATCAGCGTAGCACCAGACCCCCCTTTGAGTACCCGTTTTGATTTTATATTTATCAGGTAGACCAGACCCCCCTTTGAGTTACCCCGTTGATTTTATATTTAATCAGGTAGCACCAGAACCCCCCTTGAGTACCCCTTCTGCGATGCTGCTGAAGAACACTCTGACAGCCAGAACAAAACATTGCAGACTTGGTGCAACGTTGTGACCGATACCAGCACACATGTAGGTCGATTCGTAAACTATTATATTTACGCGAATATATTTTAGCGAAAACAAAAGAATTTATATGATCGATTTTGATTAAATTAGTGTTTGAATCACAAATTACATGTCAGAATACATATTAATTTGTAATTAGTTTTTAAGTTTATTCGAATATCTGTTGAGCAGCTAATGAATAAATTAAATTGACAGCGTCCATTATGGATCACGAATTTTCCTTTCAACGTATGTCGAGATGATATCTTTTTCTTTTGCTGATTTTGACTTTTTTTTCTTTACATATGTGTTACCTGTAGAGCCTTTTGCAGATGAATCTGATTTGTTAATTTTGTTTTGGACAGACCCAGAATTAAGACAATTCCAGAGCTATCCGGATGTAGTTGGCGGGTCAACTGTCACATTTGAGGAATGCTCGAGATTACGGAGTTCTTGAAAATGCAGCAACAGGTAACGAATCTTATATTCAAACGTGGGGAAACTGAAAAATGAATGCTCATCTTTAAAGAAATTTATCTCTCAGGGGAAACTGATTCAATGCTTTGTTCTAAAATATAAGATTTGAAGAAAATAAAATAAAGCTGCTTGGAATTTTGTAGATACTGAGACAGCGGAAGGAAGAGGTGAACGAGGCGCAACAGCAGAGCGGCACTATATGAATGCTCGGGAGGAAACCCGTCATGTGTCGCTATGGAAACGCAGTGTCGTACAAATGGTTGTAAATTTAGGCACTGAGCGTGACGTTCTGTAACGAGAAAATTTCACGTTTTATGCCTCTGGAATCAAAATTTGGGGGCATATAGTTTTTGGCCTGTCCATCTTTTCTGTCTGTCTGTAGGGAAAAAAACCACTTTAACGGTCATATCTTTACACCATAAGACATAGACCTATCCATATTTATTTGTATTTATTCCTTGTGACAAGCCTTTCTATTGTATCAAGACCTTTGACTTCGTACCTTGACAATTGACCTTTGGACCTACCTTTCCATTTTGTATCAGATGTTGTTGACCTTATGACCTTGCATTGGACCTTTGATTTAGTTTTCGGGAAATTAAAAAAAAAAATTAGCCTAACCATAAGACAGTGATGTTTTCCTATATTTTTGAAAGGGTCCTGCTGGATTTCAAATTGGGAAAAATTTGTCCGATATTTCAGTCAAATTGGGAAAAATTAGTTTTATCATAAATAAAGTTTCAAAAATGATATTCACTCATTATATGCCTTATTTCACACATCTTATTTTCTTTACCCTTCTAAATTTTCATTATTCCTATCTTAATTCATAATTCCCTAACTCTTAATTCTTAGGTATATTATTCACACTGAATTTTTTTTTATTCAAATACTTTCTCCTTTCCTATTTTTATATTTTTGGGAGCTGAATTGGGAAAAAATTAGGCAATTTTTGGAGGGCGAAAGGGCCGAAATTCGGAACCCAAAATGACCCTTAAAAAATCTCTGAAGAGGTAAATTGTTCTATTGCAAGACATAATCTTTCATATGAAGAGGGGATTTAAAAAAAAAATGGTTTTTTTTTCCATATTTTATATTATACCCATTTTTTTGCATTTTTGTGAGAAGACATTTCCATCAGTACCAGAATCTGTTGACCTTTGTGATGTACCAGTGAATTATAGGAATTGGAAATTAAAAAAAAAAAATTAACCTTTACCAGTGTTTGAAACTCGCTGTTTAAAATTAGCTGCGACATGGCAGGGCTAACTACTTGTAAAATTTGTTAGCCCTGCCAGAGGCCACTAGGCCTGCAATAATATTTTGTTGGTATTTACTAAATATGCTTTTCAGAGATAATATGATTAAAACTTAATTCACATTTCTTCGATCCCAATCATAAAAAATGTCGAATGTTATTGCAACTTCGATTACCGATTTAATACATCTTATTTCTCTCATCAGAAATTTTAACCTGTCCGGTCGGGTGTTTCTGCAAAGGAAATTGTGTTCGCCCGCGCAGAATTTATGCGTCTCGGCATGGTCGGGCGTTTCAGTTATTATCAAAACATGCTTTTACACTATAAGAGATTGACCTCTGATATGTGGTATGTGTTATCCGTATAGTACCGAACCTTGTGGTATGGTTATCCGTATAGTACGACCTTTGTGGTATGTGTTATCCTTATAGTTAGACCTTGTGGTATGTGTTATCTTATGTATAGTACGACTTTGTGGTTGTGTTATCCGTTATAGTACAAACCTTTGATGGTATTGTTATCTTATAGTACGACCTCTTGGTATGTGTTATCTATAGTACGACCCTTTGTGGTATGTGTTATTCTTTATAGTACGACCTTTTGTGGTATTTTGTTATCCTTATAGTACGGACCTTTGTGGTATGTGTTATCTTATAGTACGACCTCTGTGGTAGTGTATCTTGATAGTACGACCTTTGTGGTGTATGTGTTATCTTTAAGTACGACCTTTTGTGGTATGTGTTATCTTATAGTACAACCTTCTGTGTATGTGTTATCTTAAGTACGACCTCTGTTGGTATGTGTTTATCTTAAGTACGACCTCTGTGGTATGTGTTATTCCGTATAGTACGACCTTTGTGGTATGTGTTATCTTATAGTACGACCTTTGTGTATGTGTTATCTTAATAGTACGACCTTTGTGGTATGTGTTATCCGTATAGTACGACCTCTGTGGTATGTGTTATCCTTATAGTACGACCTCTGTGGTATGTGTTATCCGTATAGTACGACCTCTGTGTATGTGTTATCTTATAGTACGACCTTGTGCGTATGTTTATCTTATAGTACGACCTTGTGGTATTGTTATCCCTTATAGTACGACCTTTGTGGTATGGTTACTATAGTTAACCTCCTGTGGTATGTGTTATCTTATATACGACCTCTGTGGTTATGTGTTTCCTCATAGTACGACCTTTGTGGTTATGTGTTATCCGTATGTTACAACCTTTGTGGTATGTGTTATCTTTATAGTAGACCTCTGTGGATTGTGTTATCTTATAGTACGACCCTCTGTGGTATTGTGTTATCTATAGTACGACCTTGCATTGCTCTTTTGATCTACTTTTTAGAAAATTCTAAATATAAGTTATATCTTTTAAAAGGGGATGGAACGTTCTGCAGCTTAAAAAATTTTCAAATTTTAGATTTCCATTTTTAATGTTTACAATGCTCACTTAGGGTATTTTTAATGGTCAGCAAAAAATTTGAATGTCATTTTGTTGAGATACAAGAATGATACAGGCACTTATAATTCTTCACAAATGTTAAACAAGGCTTCAAGCCTTGTTTTTGTTACATAAAGATTGCTTCACAGAAAATACCATGTTTAAAACAAAAATGAGATGATGAGATCACTAGGAACTGTTTAATTTGTGTCAGAATGAACTTTGTAATATTGAAAAAATCTGCTTGTTAAACGGACGTTTACTAGCATATTCAATATATAAAAAAAAAAACAGGCTCGAGCCTTGTTTACATTGTGGAAGAATTTAAGTGCTGCATCTCTCTTGCTAAACTCTACAAAAAGACGTTTCAAATTTTGCTGAACCATTAGAAATACCCCTAAGTGAGCATTGTAAACATTAAAAATGGGAAATTCTAAAATTTTGAACATTTTTAAGCTCAGAATGCTGTCCATCCCCCTTTAAAATTGTATGACACTGCTTATAATATTTAGCATTTCTTGTGGAGAATACCTTCCTCCAGTGCCAATGTAGTGACCTTCTGACTTAACAATTTTTTACTCTAAATAAAAGTTTGAACAAATGAAAATTACTTGCATTCTCAGTTATTGCTAAAAAATGTTTCATTTACAACAGCTCGGGGTTTGATATTCACCACGTCGTCACCTCGCCCATTTGCCACCCTTGAATGTCATTTATGACGACCTGTTTCTTAACATAGCTGCCCAAATGACAACCTGGTGACGGTTTGATTTGTTCAAAATATTTCTATTTATTTGAAATAAGAATACAAATGAAAATAACGTGAAAAGAATGAAAAATATATTTCTATCTGAAACTGAAAAAATAAATGAATCGATTAGAATAAATGTTTGAAGTTCTTTTTGTTGCTATTTTTATTTGAGCAACCTGAAATTCATTCGGGCAACCTTGAATCAGTACTCAGGTGCCCGAATGGTGGAGTCCAAATTCTACGAGTGTCGAACCCTGCAGCTCCACTCCTTGTAATATTGGTGCACAGTGTTTCACAAAACACATCTTTTTTTCTAATTAAATGAATTAAAAGAGGGAACCAGTAATGGTTTAATTTGGGAGGCGGGAGGCTTATTTGATAGCGTCGTGCGTGATATCTGCCGTATATGACAGTTTTTTTGGACTTTGTTTGTTATCTCGGGCAGTTTATGATTGAAAATTTATACATGAACTTTTGTGACCATGGGATTTTGCGAGGGGGGAAATTTTTGCAATTTATCGCGACAGTTCAATTTATGCAATATTTATCATAACAGGAAATATTTCATACAAAAAGCCTCATGTAAGGCAATATTTATTTCTTGCCACTGTAGAAATTAATTATCAAATGCATCGGAGTCTCTCTTGTTGAGGTAGAGACTGGATATCTGTAAGAACTTGTATGTTCTAAAGTGCCATTGATGCTATGATGTTATGTTGATAATGTGGTTTCATTTCTCAAGGAAAACACCCCCCCCCCCCCCCCCCCACACACACACACACACAAATTACGATGAAATACATATAGACTAATTGTTACATTGATATGTGGTTTGCATTGTCAGGGAACCCCCACCCCCACCCCCTCACACACAATTACGATGGAATACATATAGACTGTGGTTACATTGATATGTGGTTTGTTTTTGTCAGGGACCCCCCCCCACACACACACCACACAATTATGATGAAACATATAGACTGTTGTTACATTGATATGTGTTTGTTTTCAGGGACCCCCCCCCCACACACACACACACACACACACAAATTACAATGAATACAATATAGACTGCTGTTACATTGATATGTGGTTGTTTGTCAGGGAACCCCCCCCCCCCCCCCCCCCCCCCACACACACACACACACACAATTACGATGGAAATACATATAGAGCTGTTTGTTACATTTGATATAATAGACTGTTGTTACATTGATATATAGACTGTTGTTACATTGATATATAGACTTGTTGTTACATTGATATATAGACTTTGTTACATTGGATATATAGGACTGTTGTTACATTGATATATAGGACTAGTTGTTACATTTGATATATAGGACTGTGATTTACATTGATTTATATAGACTGTTGTTACATATAATTAAGACTTGTTGTTACATTGATAATATAGACTGTTGTTACATTGATATATAGACTGGTTTACATTGATATATAGATGTTGTTACATTTTGATATTATAGAGCTGTTGTTACATTTGATATATAGACTGTGTACATTTGATATATAGACTGTTGTTACATTGATATGTGGTTTGCTTTCAGGAACCGCCCCCCCATAATACGATGAGGATATCGATTTGCCAGTGGATCCCGCTAGGCCTTTATGATGGATTTGCATGCTGACGGAAACTCTCAACATTGAAGAATACCCAGATGATGTAAGTTATTCAGAACTTTCTGCTGTAAGTTGTTGAGAGATTTGCAACCATAGGAGATTCTGTGGTCAGATTTTTGCCCCAGAATCTGTGGACATAGTAATTTTTTATTTTTTTTATTTTTTTTGTAATGCCAAGATATCTATTATTTTTGTTATCGAGATATTCTTTGTTTAGTGTTTATCAGTTTTGAATAGGAGTTCACGAACAATTTAAAAACTTTTAGGTCACAGAATGGAAAGACTTTTCATCCGTTTTATGGAGTTTCTACCATGAGTATTCAGAGTTATGGCTTGCTTGCGAACTACATACTCGATTTGCAGAAACAGTTGGGTGCAAAATAGCTTTGTAAAGAATTGTATATAGTACTAAACCGCAAGAATAATCCAAAATAATCACCTCACAGAAAAAAAAACAAACACCCCGCTATGATTATGGCATTTAAAGACTGAAATATCTTTATGACTTTGCTTAATTACAGCATCCGCGTTCCACGAAGGACGCTTGCAGCCGACTATTGAAATTTACGAGGTTCTGGCCGTTTATATTACCACATTTCGCGACGAAGAAGACGGCAGGAAATCTTTGGTGGCGTTGTATTAACGTGGGCGAGACCATTACCACCAGCGGAAATGAGACGTCACCTGACACATGGTACCTCTCAACGACTTCTCATTCTCCCATAGAAAAGGTCAGCTTTCTTATAGACGTTCTCCATCCCCCCCCCCCCCCCCCCCCCCCCCCCCCCCCAAGAAAAGCGGTCATCTTTTCTTTATAGACTTCTTCCAATCCCTCCCCCCAGAAAAGGTCAGCTTTCAAACCTCTTCCATCCCCCCATAAAAAAAAGTCAGCTTTCAAAACTCTCAGATATTTTATTATACTTTCTACACCCCTCCCCCACCCCCCACCAACTATAAAAGGTCAGTTTCAAACATCCCAGAATATATAGAAATCAGATTTAGGGTGACAGGGAAAATTGTCAACCTGAGAAACCATTGTTGACTGAGTGTAAGGCTTTGGGGCGCGGTTTTATCATTCAGCGGGACAGTGTATTTTATCAAAGGTTTCTCAACCAATCAGAATCAAGTAAATTTACATGAAAGTATTAATATTATAAATTATTCCACATTTTTGAAAAAGCAAAACAAAGTTTTGCTATATTATAAAACTACTATTTGATTGTTAATTTCGTAAGGAAAGAGGTTGGGGCATGTGATAATTTTGGTGTTTATATGCCCCCGTGATCGAAGATCGGGGGGCATATTGTTTCGTCCTGTCTGTCATTCTGTCTGAAACTTTAACCATTGGCTAATAACTTTTGAATTGGTAAGTACTAGGGCTTGATATTCACATGTATTTCCTTTTGACATTGACCTTTCCGGGGTACCAACATTTCTACCTCCTGACCTTGACCTTGAATGACCTACTTTTCAAAAACTTTAACCTTAGTTATAACTTTTGAATGGTAATACTAGGGCTTTGATATTTCACATGTATGTTCTTATGAAAGACTTTTCCGTGGGGTACCAAAGTTTTTGACCTCCTGACCTTGACTTTGAAGTTGACCTACTTTTCAAAACTTTAACCTTAGCTATACTTTGAATGGGTAAGTACTCAGGCTTTGATACTTCACTGTGTGTTTCTTATGACAAGACCCTTTCCAGGGGTACCAACATTGTTGGACCTCCTGACCTTGACCTTGAAGTTTGGACCCTACTATTCAAAAACTTTAACCTTAGCTATAACTTTTGAATGAGTAAGTACTCAGCTGATACTTTCACATGTTGTTTTCTTATGACAAGACCTTTCCGGGGTACCAACATTGTTGACCTCCTGACCTTGACCTTGAAGTTGACCTACTTATCAAAAAAACTTAACCTTAGCTATAACTTTGAATGATAAGATTAGGGCTTTGATATTTCACAAGTTATTGTTTCTTATTACCAAGGACCTTTCCAGGGTACCACAATTTTTGACTCCTGACCTTGAACTTGAAGTTTTGACCTACTTTCAAAAACTTTAAACATTAGCCATAAACTTTGAATGGCAAGAGTTAGGCATTCAGTATTTTACATGTGTATATCCTTATGACGAGTCCTTTATTTGGTACCAAATTGTTGATCCTTGACCTTGAATTTGACCTACATTTTAAAATCACAGTTGGCCATAACTTTGAATGTATTAAAGGGGATAAACCTTTTCATATTTCACATGCATAATCCTTATGACAAGGCCCCTTCCACTGGCATGTGGAATACGGAGCATTTTGTGTTTCACAACCTCTTGTTTTTCATTGGTATTTGGACAAACAAAAAAAACCACTGAACTACAATAGATTATAGATGTAAGCAACTCTTCTGTCACAAAATCAAAATCTCCAACAACTTGCACTTTTTTCTCAAAACATTTACGTGGCCTGTCCTTTTCTTTCGTTTATTTATATTTCCCTTTCATCAAATTTATTGTGTATTCCCTTTCTTCATTTATTGTGTATTCCCTTCATTCATTAATTGTGTATTCCCTTTTCATTTTCATTTATTTGTGTTATTCCCTTTCATTTATTTATTGGTATTCCCTTTCATTCATTTATTGTGTATCTCCTTTCAAGATGGATATAATGTTTAAGTTTGTTAGCATGAAGCATGTGCAGTGAACCTTAGACTGGAAAGGTCCCGTGTGCACTATTATTTCAAGAGGAGGAATTTGACCAAGTTCACCCAACCTGGACAGGTAAACTGGATATTAATTAATGTTAATTATGCAGCATCTTATTCCAAATGTAAAGACTAGTAAAAAGGAATAAAAAAAAACAACAACAAAAACAGACTGTAGCTACTACAGTCCAAACCCTCGTTAATCTTGAACTCGGTGGGACTGAGAAAAACTTTGAGAATTAATCCAAGAATTTGAGATTTCGAGGGGTAAATACTCAAAGAATAGTCGTTGGGGACAGTTAAAACTGGATATTAAATTATAAATGTTGATTTGCGTCTTATAAACCTACATGGACAGGACAACTGGATTTATAAATTAATGTTAATTATGCAACATCTTATAGATGTAAAAAAGTAATGAAAAATGATAGACTGTAGCTACTACAATCAAACTATATAGAGATATTCCAAAGATTTGAGAGTAAAATATTAAATAATTAAGTTGGTTTGGTATTGGACTTCCAAATCACTTGAACATAGGCATGGTATTCGAGATATCAGGTGTCAAGATACCGAAGTCTGACTGTATTTAGTACTTTGGTTGTTAATGTTTATTACAAGTTTAGCTATGACAGAGAAATTGAAAAGGTAGGAATATATCAAAAACTAATTTATGAGTTGTCTATAAAATGTTACATGTTTTTCCTCAATATTTTCCCCATTATGACAGCTGTAGTAACAACTGACCTGATGATATACCTGTGGTATGAAACACATGATTTGTACAAGCACAACAGAAATGATTCTGTCAATGATAGCTCAACAGAAATTGATCTGTCCAATGAAGGCTCAACAGAAATTGATCTGTCAATGTAGCTCAACGAAATTGACTGTCAATGATAGCTCAACAGAAAATTGATCTGTCAATGATAGCTTAACAGAATTGATCTGTCAATTGATAGCTCAACAAGAAATTGAAATTAGATGATTGCATAAAAAATACTTTTGTTTAATGATTTATACAGTAAACTAATCAATTACCGTGGATGTTTTGAACGGAGAGCTTTGGATTGGTCAATTCCAGCCGTAGAAAGGTGACCTTTGACCCCTTGACAGAGGATGAACTTCCCTCAAAAAGAGACGTTAGTGGCTCTGGACGCCGAGTTTGTTCTCGCTGAACCAGTAAGTAAGGGGGTGTTTCTGGTACCGAGGTCTCACCTGAACCAGGTAATGGGGTGTTGTACGGGTCTCACTGAACCAGGTAATGGGTGTTTTGTACCTGTCTCACTGACTAGGTAAGTAAAGGGGGTGTTTGTACCGGGTCTCACTGAACCAGGTTAAGAAGGGGGTTTGTACCGGGTCTCCACTGAACCAGGTAAGTAAGGGGTGTTGTACCGTCTCACCTGGAAACCAGGTAAGTAGGGGTGTTTGTACCGGGTCTCACTGAAACCAGGTAAGTAAGGGGGTGTTGTACCGGGGTCTTCACTGAACCAGTAATGGGGTGTTGTACGGTAAGGGTGTTGTACCAGATAATGGGGTGTTGTTACGGGTAAGGGGTATTGTACCGGGTAAGGGGGTGTTGTACCGGGTAAGGGGGTGTTTGTACTTGGTTTAAGGGGGTGTTTGCTTACCAAGATAATGGGGTGTTGTACCAGGTCTTCACTGAACCAGTAATGGGGCGTTTGTACCAGGATTGATGGTGTGTTGTACCAGATAAATGGGTGTTTGTACCGATTTGTCTCGCTGAAACCAGGTAATGGCGTGTTTGTACCAAGATAATGAGGGTTGTGTACCGGGTCTCACTGAACCAAGGGTTATGGGCGTTGTACTGGGTAATTGGGTGTTGTACCAGAAATGGGAGTTGAACCGGGTCTCACTGACCCAAGTAATGAGGGCGTGTTTGTACTGTGTTGTTGTACCAGATAAGGGTGTTGTACCAGTATATGGTGGTGTTTGTTACCAGGTAATGGGTGTGTTGACCAGGTGAATGGGTGTGTGTACCAGATAATGGGCGCTGTGTAACCAGTAATGGGGTGTTGTACCAATTAATGGGGTGTTGTACCAGGTAATGGGTGTTGAACCAGGTGATGCGGGTGTGTACCAGGTTAATGAGGTGTGTACCAGGTAATGGGGTGTTGTACCAGGTAATGGGGTGTTGAACCAGGTGATGGGAGTGTGTACCAGATAATGGGTGTTGTTACCAGATAATGGGGTGTTGTACCAGTTAATGGGGTGTCTGTACCAGGTAAGGGGTGTTGAACCAGATAATGGGTGCTTGTACCCAGGTTAATGGGTGTGTACCAAGGATGGGGTGTGAACCAGGTGATGGGGTTTGTACCAGATGAAGGGGGTTGTACCAGATAATGGGGTTTGTACCATAATGGGTGTTTGTACCAGGTAATGGGGTTGAACCAGGTAATGGGGTGTTGAACCAGATTAATGGGGTGTTGAACCAGATTAATGGTGTTGTACAATAATGGGGTGTTGTACCAGTAATGGGGTGTTGTACCAGAGTGATGGGTGTGTTGTACCAGCATAATGGGGTGTTGTACGATAATGGGGTGTTGTACCTAGATAAGGGGTGTTGTACCGAACGGTTTGTCATAAAGATGAACCATGGCAATAGGGTTAGTGAAAAATGATTTAAAATGTTAAGCCATCAATATCATGGTTGGGGACAGTGATATTTTTTATTTTGGTCTTCTACTTTTTGTATAAGACTTTGTAATAATCCCATGCCCTGTAGCAATAAAAATGCACCAATTTATTATTGTAAGGTTAGAC